>JABMDO010000474.1:0-27808 GCA_014851415.1 Cnaphalocrocis medinalis
CAAATACACGAAATAAGAATGTATGGATGTTAGGTTACACAATCCCCTAAGCTGTATACTTATACAAATCTATACTATTTATAGGTAGGTAAGTATATATACAAAAAATAAACTTACAACAGTCGAACTGACAGTTGAAAGAAAATATCACACCCAAAACACACCTCAAATAAAAAACTAAATGCTTGGGGAAATGTGCAACGGACCACCCCACAAGAAACAGCAAACATTAACACAAGTGGTAGGTAAAAGTATTGTTGCGGGTACGGGGTACGTAAGATTCAAGTAAAATGCCAAAGTCACAAAAAGACAATTAATTTATTCGACGAGTAACAAAAAAAACAATTTAAAACACTAACTCACACTTAGACGCACTAAAACACTAAAATCTTCCTTAAACACTTCGCAGGTAATACACAAGATCACTCTTAGTTCGCAGGAGAATAATCGCTTTCCAAATTGGAACTTACTTCTTCGCTTTCCAAATCAGAACTGACTCGTCGGCTCGCCCGTCCCGCTTTTATACTAGCATTGGCGCGGGCGAGACCTTACTAGAAGGGAATAGAACATTCTCGATCTTTTCTCTCGTAACTTCGATTGAGACTTTGTAGACATCGGACATGTTGCTACGTATTAGGGCTTCGAGAGATTTCTACATAGTTCCCGATATTTCTCGTAGCTTCTCGAACGTTCGATGGAGAGTTCGATAATTTTCTATTCCGAATGCGTAGGTTCGGGGGCGACTATGCGTGTATAACGTAGTACACAACGGAATAATAGACCTTACTCGTTTGAGACAAGCTCTATTTCCGTATGCAGGGGCACATAGTCGTAACATTACCCCCCTCTTAGTCATGCTCGTCCCGAGCATCATTGGACCCATGGTAACGAGCCAACCGATCAATGTGAACAATTTTAGGTTTTCCTCTTGTTCCTTGTTTGATCCGATAGGTCAAGTCGTTCAGTCTAGTAATAATCTTGTATGGCCCTTCCCACCTTGGCTGGAACTTCGGAGATTTGCCTTTCTTCCTGAGTGGGTTGTGTAACCAAACCAGACTCCCTTCTTCGAAACCGTCGGTGTTGGCTTTGCGGTCATAACGGGTCTTCATTCTTTCGCTGGACTTTAGACTACAATCTCTAACGAGAGCATGTACTTCGTCCAGGCGTTTCTGTAGGTCAGCCGCATAATCGGTTACTGGTTTTGGAGCTTCTGGCGGTGTCCCAGTCAATGCATCTACCGGAAGCCGCATTTCTCGACCGAAGTTACCATTGCTGGGGTAGCGCTGGTACTATCGTGGATCGCAGATCGGTAGGACAGTAGAAATAGCGGTATGTACTGGTCCCAGTCTCGTTGATGCTCGTCGACAACTTTGGCCAAGTGGTTTTCCAACGTTTGGTTGAATCTCTCGACCATGCCATCGGATTGCGGGTGTGCTGGAGTAGTGCGGGTCTTATGCATACCCAACAGTTGACAGACCTCCTGAAACAGTGCTGACTCGAAGTTTCTTCCTTGGTCTGAATGTATCTCTAGGGGTACACCAAATCGGCAAATCACCTCGTGGACTAACTTCTTAGCGACCGTCTTTGCTTCCTGATTAGGCGTAGCGAAGACTTCGGGCCACTTAGTGAAGTAATCTTGGACCACAATGATGTATTTGTTTCCTTCATCGGATTCTGGAAAGGGGCCAGCTACATCGACTGCGATTCTTTCCCATGGAGCGCCGACGTTGTACAGCTTGAGTTTGCCCTTACTCCTGGTTTGTGGGCCCTTTACTGATGCGCAAGTCGTACATTTCTTGCACCAGTCTTCGACGTCCTCCCGACAGTGTATCCAGTAGAATCTCCTGTCTCAGCTTCTCTAGGGTCTTCTTCACGCCTAAATGTCCTCCGGATACCCCATCGTGTATGTATCTCAGTAAGGAAGCAACTTGTTTACGGGGTACAATCAGCTGTAGTGTTGTTTGGTCCCCTTTAGGTGTTTCCCCATTTCCTGAAGAGTACTCCATTTTTAATCTCCAAACTGTCCCATTGCGCCCAGTAACTTTTCGTAATGGGGCTTGAAGATGCTACTTGGCTCCAAGAAGGTTTCTGACCTACTTCTTTCCATTCAAATATTTTCCTTAGGTCTCTATCCTCTTTTTGAGCCTTTTTGATAGCGTCTTCGCTCCATTCATTATCAAGTCCCTGGGTGGTTATCATCCGGACTTCTTCTTTGGTTTCCTTCCTGGCGCAGTGACTGCAAGCCTCTGGACAAGGTCTTCTTGAAAGAGCGTCGGCATTCAAATGCGTTCGACCACTCCGATGTTCTGTTGTAAAGTTATACTCCTGTAGTTGTTCTAGCCACCGTGCCACTTGTCCTTCAGGGTTCTTAAACTGCAAGAGCCATTTTAACGCAGCGTGATCTGTCCGCAAGGTGAAGCTGCCTTCCAATGAGATACTTGTTGAAATGTTGTAGAGTCTTCACTACCGCCAACAGTTCCTTACGAGTCACACAATAGTTCCTTTCGGGTTTCGAAAGTGACTTACTGAAATAGGCGATCACCACTTCCCGTTCACCTTGTTCTTGCGACAGAACTCCGCCTATGCCAGTGTTGCTGGCGTCGGTGTCCACGATAAACCTTCCTTCTCTGTTGGGGTAGCCAAGTATAGGACTGGTGCAGAGGTATTCTTTTAATCTGGTAAAAGCTTGATCGCATTCCGAGTCCCAGGCAAATATTCGTTTATCTTCCGTGAGCCGATGGAGTGGTTTAGCGATGTCGGAGAAGTTCTTTACGAAACGCCGGTAGTATGCGCATAAGCCCAAAAATGATCTCACGTCGGTCTTGTTAGCTGGTATAGGCCACTCTTGGACAGCTTTTATCTTCTCTGGGTCGATCCTTACACCATTCGATGAGATAATGTGTCCTAAGTAGGCGACTTCTTCCTTGAAAAACGTGCATTTCTTTGGGCTGAGTTTTAAGTTTGCTTCTCGTATTCTGGTGAAAACCTTCCTTAGGTTACTAACATGCTCCGTGAAATTTCGTCCCATGACGATGATGTCATCCAGATAGACCAGGCATGCATCTCCCAGTAGTCCAACCAGCACCCTTTCCATTAACCGCTCGAATGTCGCCGGAGCGTTACAAAGTCCAAAGGGCATGACGTTGAACTGCCACAGTCCATTCCTAGTTCCGGTCGTAAATGCCGTCTTCTCTTTGTCTACTGGATGGATGTCTACTTGCCAGTAACCACTCTTAAGGTCCACTGTTGAGAACCACTTCATGCCGCTCAGCATATCCAGGGTGTCGTCTATACGGGGCAAAGGGTAGCTGTCCTTCTTAGTTGCATTATTCAACAACCGGTAGTCCACACAAAACCTGGTGCTGCCGTCTTTCTTCTTTACCAGGACTACTGGCGAAGACCACGGGCTTGTTGAAGGTTCTATGATGCGGTTCTTCTGCATTCTCCTTTTCTTTGGCAAATGGAAGGCGTCTAGGCCGCTGCTTAATTGGTGGTGCATCACCCGTATCTATGCGGTGTTTAACGAGACCTGTCCTTCCCAAATCATGGTCACCCTTTGAAAATATGTCGTTAAAATCGAGTAACAACCTTTTAGCTTGCTGAAGTTCCCGTTCAGAGAGCTTGTCCTTACAATGTGCTAGGAGCGGCGTGACGTCATCTCGTTGACAGGATTTCGGTTCCCGGGCTGTTTTCAGTCTCCTTATTGATTGACCTGCGTCGCACCGTCCAATGACACAGTCTCTTCGTAGCTGCACTTCATCTCCGCTAAGATTGATGACTCGCACTAGCGCTCCTTTTCCGGTCATTGCCAGCGTTCTTGCTGTGATCCAACTTGGATGGTCGCCGCAGTTTTCTATAACGACGCTTCGTCCGTTGACACACATTGTGAGGAAATCTAACTTTGACCAGAGTTTCAGACCTCGGCGGTAGGGACGTGGTTTTTAGGCAGTAAACTGCGCATGATCTCGCTCCCTCTAGGAATACTTCTTGTTCCGGGAAACTAAGTACTCCTTTAGAGACGTCTACCACACACTTCTGGTCTCTTAAAAAGTCCAATCCAATGATGCAATCGTCAGTGATATCTGCTATGAGCACACTGTATTCAAAGGCCTGTTCTCCAAGGGTTATCTTCGCCATCGTCTCACCGAAGACGGTAACTGGCTGGCCTGTTGCTGTTTGAAGCTGAACGGTTGGTCTGCGATTCCACATAATAGTCCTTTTCAGTAAGTTCTGGACGCACTATTGTTCTTGAAGCACCGGTGTCAATAGTAAAGTGACACGTTATGCTGTTCAGCTGTCCAACCACTGTAAGGTTGTTCCCATTGCCAATCTGTGATACAGTGACGGTAGGGGCTCGATGTTGACCAGCCAGCGCCCGCCCCGCGGCCCTGGCTCCCTTTAGTTTAACGACAGCTCTTCTGCGTCCACCTGTGTAGAGGACGCTACTGTCGTTTTACGCGGCCATTTTCGCTTGGGGCAACTACTCCGAATATGGCCCCTCTCGCCGCAGCCATAGCACATAGGACCCAAAGAGGGGTTTTCCTTTGCCACAACCTCCCGAATTCGATGTTTTCTAGAATCCTGATGCACGGCTTCCACCTCCAAGGCATGGGCTAGAGCTTCCTGCAAGGTCTTATGATGTCCCAGCTTCACGGCATGTCTGACATCTTCGTCCCTAATGCCATCATAGAAAGCTTGCGGGATCATTGATTCCACCATCGTCGGGCATGACACGTATGCACGTCGGACTAGCCTCTCGATTTCCGCCGCCCATTGCTGTAGGCTCTCACCAGGTTTCTGTTGTCGATCGCGGAGTTGTGCTCTATACGCGTGTTCCAGGTGTTTGTTGCTGTACCTGCCCTCTAGTGCTCTTTGGAGAGCACCTAAAGTTCTGTTGTCCGAAGGCAGGTTCTCCAATGTAAGCAGGGCATCCCCACGAAGAGCAAGAGTCAAAGCTAACATTGATTCTTCTTCGCTCCACCCTTTTCCTTTAGCCACCGATTCGAACTGATACCAGAACGCTGCCCAAGACGTCGTTCCATCGAAGTGGGGTACTTCGATTTTCGGGGAATCCGATACTACTGAAGCACCCCTGGTTTCCACTCTTGCCATCTTGGTATGCAGCTGTTGCATCTCAGTATCCATCTGGCACAGTCGATTCTCGTGTTGGGTGAATCGATCTTCATGTTGGGTGAATCGATCTTCATGTTGGGTCTTGATGCTTAGCACGTCATCCTTGAGAGCATCGATCTGTTTTTCTAATACTTCGTGCTTCTGCTCAATAGCGCCCAACAAGCTCTTGCCTAGCTCTTCCTGACGGCGGGCTTGCTCTTCCTGACGAAGGGCTTGGTCTTCCCTGAGCTCAGCAAGCAGTCTGGCTTGCTCTTCCTGGCGAAGGTCTTGCTTTTCCTGGCGGCGGGCTTCTTCCTCCTTAAGCTCAGCTAGCAGTCTGACTTGCTCTTTCTTCAATTCCACTAGCATGTTACCTTGCTCCGACTGGCGGCGGCCTTGATCCTCCAGTATTTTGAATATTTTAACAATATCCGCAGGCCCCATTGGTGGTGGTACTGATCCCTCCGTTGAAGACCCTTCACCCTCTTGCAGGGCCGCAGCTTGACTCCTCGTTACTCGACCCTCACTGTCTTCTCGTGGTGTAAGTGGCATCTTGAATCCCGCTTCTGACACCAATTGTTGCGGGTACGGGGTACGTAAGATTCAAGTAAAATGCCAAAGTCACAAAAAGACAATTAATTTATTCGACGAGTAACAAAAAAAACAATTAAAACACTAACTCACACTTAGACGCACTAAAACACTAAAATCTTCCTTAAACACTTCGCAGGTAATACACAAAATCACTCTTAGTTCGCAGGAGAATAATCGCTTTCCAAATTGGAACTTACTTCTTCGCTTTCCAAATCAGACAGAACTGACTCGTCGGCTCGCCCGTCCCGCTTTTATACTAGCATTGGCGCGGGCGAGACCTTACTAGAAGGGAATAGAACATTCTCGATCTTTTCTCTCGTAACTTCGATTGAGACTTTGTAGACATCGGACATGTTGCTACGTATTAGGGCTTCGAGAGATTTCTATATAGTTCCCGATATTTCTCGTAGCTTCTCGAACGTTCGATGGAGAGTTCGATAATTTTCTATTCCGAATGCGTAGGTTCGGGGGCGACTATGCGTGTATAACGTAGTACACAACGGAATAATAGACCTTACTCGTTTGAGACAAGCTCTATTTCCGTATGCAGGGGCACATAGTCGTAACAGTATATTACCGCCAAAAAACTTAAGTACTATGTACTACAATCCGTCAATACAGAGTAAGAAAATTAAATATTATATTATTTTTCCTGTTATACAGGTTATTAAATTTAAGAGAATCTAGAACAATATCAGAGAACAAAAGGACTAAGAATATTTTTTCACTAGTAGGGTAGTTGCAAAAAAAAATTAAATTTTAATTTAATTAAAGTTACTAGGATATTTAAATTACAAAGATACAAGTTATTATAAATCACAAGTTTTACAATTTGGAAAAGACAAAATACAGAGAAAACAAACGACATACACCATAGCAAAATGACATGGCGTTTTCCTCAATTCCTGGCCCCACGTTCATGGTGCCACTGTTACATAATAAAAATTTTAGAAAATTTAAAAGAAGAGATGATCTACAGGTGAATGGGTACTGAAATAAATACAAGATTATTTTGACAAAAGATGTTTTATTACTGTTAATTAATTTTAGAATTATGCAAGCATCCTATGATTTTAAATTTAAAATTACCATTATACAGTGCCGGCTAGCATTTTACAATCTCAGGGAGTTGGGCGAATTGGGAACGGAAGTTTGTTTTCTCTGTTTAAATAACTAATTATGTTGGGCGCCGTAAATTAAAAAAAAAAATGGGTACTTGACATGTCCGGGCAAGCCCGCGGACATAATTCAGTGTGGAGTGGAGGTACGGTCCAATCCCCGGGTAGTCACCCGGCTGCACGACCTCTCTAACGCCTTTGCATACTGCGTTGTGGCGGGGGAATCAAAGACCTCCTGCAAATCAGGAGAAAAGGATTCTTCTTAGAGAACCTAACCTAGAAGGGTGTCTCCGTAGAAGACAGAGGGAAACTACGTCGGCGCGACAGCACGCGTGGTGGTTCCACGTGGCGAGGGGGAGCGAATTATGTGCCAAAATGTGGAAAAATACATGAAACCAACATGCGTGCAGCCGCCCTAACCACAAGGGACGTTAGATAGAAGCAACCTGAACGGAATACTCACCGATGGGGGAAATTTAGGGCTGCATGAGGTCCGTCTCTAACTGCCAACCCCACGGAGGTCTCTCAACCGGACATCATAGAATGGGCCTGGAGAAAATCGAGACGATTGTAAAAATAACCTCACTTGACACTGACACGAATATCACAACTCAACACTGCACTGGTAGACTTACCAAAAAGCCATTGAAAGGGCTTACGAGTGCTTTTACTCCGTTGCCGAGACCATGCACCTGGTCGGGCTCGAGTTCCGAAAAAGAAAGCTAATTGCTCCGAGTCATGCTCAATGTCAGGCCGCGGTGTTAACCGCTCGAAAAAATGCAATGACGTTCAAGAATGAAGTGAGTAATTAAAGGGAATTAATTACGAAGAAGGTTATTTAAAAGGGGAAAAATTATAGAAATACAAATTTGTATTTAAAACAAATTTGGGTTAACCAATTGAATTACAAAACATTAATTTCCCATCTGTCATCCATCCTCATCAAAATATTTTTTAGCTATGGCAGCCCCCATGGTTTAGTGATGAGGTTGAATTAGAGATGGGACACGCTAAGTCGAAAATCTACGAATCGAATCAATTGAATATCAAATCGATAGATTTCTACCAAATAATGATAAATAAAATTTTATATGTAACACCGTTAAAAGTGTGTGACTAGTGGCCCGCCCTCACTTCGTTTCAGGTCTGAATTTGGCAGATCGCTTTTCGGTCCGTGTCACACTGGTGTCCCATAGTATCATCAAGAGGCCGTTAAAGGAATAGGAAGTGCACGTGTTTGCGCACAAACTTGAACACTTTTATATATTCAGCGTACGGCTGATCGTTAAGATTGACCGGCGTAGCCGAATATTTTAGAGCATATTATTATTGTTGCCGAGACCATGCACCTGGTCGGGCTCGAGTTCCGAAAAAGAAAGCTAATTGCTCCGAGTCATGCTCAATGTCAGGCCGCGGTGTTAACCGCTCGAAAAAATGCAATGACGTTCAAGAATGAAGTGAGTAATTAAAGGGAATTAATTACGAAGAAGGTTATTTAAAAGGGGAAAAATTATAGAAATACAAATTTGTATTTAAAACAAATTTGGGTTAACCAATTGAATTACAAAACATTAATTTCCCATCTGTCATCCATCCTCATCAAAATATTTTTTAGCTATGGCAGCCCCCATGGTTTAGTGATGAGGTTGAATTAGAGATGGGACACGCTAAGTCGAAAATCTACGAATCGAATCAATTGAATATCAAATCGATAGATTTCTACCAAATAATGATAAATAAAATTTTATATGTAACACCGTTAAAAGTGTGTGACTAGTGGCCCGCCCTCACTTCGTTTCAGGTCTGAATTTGGCAGATCGCTTTTCGGTCCGTGTCACACTGGTGTCCCATAGTATCATCAAGAGGCCGTTAAAGGAATAGGAAGTGCACGTGTTTGCGCACAAACTTGAACACTTTTATATATTCAGCGTACGGCTGATCGTTAAGATTGACCGGCGTAGCCGAATATTTTAGAGCATATTATTATCTTTTTTTTATTTTTGTATATATTTTTTGTTTTGTATATATTATACAGTAATTCTTTGCAATTTATTCTTAAGTAAATATTGCACTTAAAAAATCCTCGGAGAGTTCAGGTGGGACTCGAACCCACAACCTTCCACAGACCGGGCAGATATGCTATCCATTTTACACCATCCGAACCCCTTACTAAGCCGACGAATTTCGTAAGTGCTTAACTCGCCATGAGCTGACGATAGTCTCATCTCATATTTATTTAGTTATTAGGTTGTTTTTTGTGTGTCAATCTTTGTTTACTGGTTCATCCTCGGAACAATAACAATAATAGCTTTAGTTATTGTTCTGAGGGTTCAGCAGAACCCCAGCGCATAGTGTGTGTCTGCCTTTTAAACGTTTTTACAAGTCAGACAGGCAGGCACACGATATGCTACAGGGTCTCCCGCAGAATACCAGCGTCGTGACGTGTCAGGATTGACACGGCGCGACTTATGCTGAGCGGGCGCCTATTTGGCACAATGTCTGTTTCTTTATTTTTTTTTTATTCATTAAGTTTTGTTTTGTTTCTTTTTTTGTTTTAATTGTAGTTTTGTTTTTATTCATTAAGTATTGTTTTGTTTCTTTTTTGTTTTAATTGTAATTTTGTGTGTGCCAAATAAATGTTTTATTCATTCATTCATTCATTCATCAATATTGTAGGTATACTATCTGCGGAAGGTTGTGGGTTCGAGTCCCACCTCAACCCTCCGAGGATTTTTTTAAGTGCAATATTTACATATTATTATTATTTGATAGATAGCAGACTTTCGCTTTTACATAAACCCTCTTTGCTTTATTTTCAGGTGAGAAAGAAGAACTGGAGATGGCAGAAGGCAGAGAGAAGTTGGTAGAAGAGGAAGAAGATAAGCAGAAGGTCGGCAACGGAGCGCCGGGGCCTGTCCCCAACGGCCGGCTACTGCCGCATGACAGAGATAGTGGTAAGCAGATTTTGTTTTTACTGTACAAGGCACCCTCAAGGTCCAGGCAGGGAGACGGTTGAATTAAAACGCCAGTTCCGCCTGATTAGTCCTGAGTTTATTTTAAAACTGCCACCCCTAGGCAGGCGGCTTGGGGTCATTATTCCGGTGACACACAATGCTTGCGCGGTGTAAAAATGCATAGTGCCATCTACCGGAATAATGACAAACCACCTGCTTGCGTGCTTTATACATTTACGAATCCAACTCTGGAAGCTCTGGAAGATACAAAGCATATTTTCGTTTTTTTTATTGCCCAACCATAATGTACAAAAGATGTTAAAAAAAAGAGTAAGGGCCTCGTTTACCATCTCTGAGTAAAGTGTCAAGTAATTTAATCTTCAATTTAAGTGGGATTGGAGGATCTCCTGTGCTGTGTTTCGCCGAGTGAGTGCCGGAGGCCCATCGGGGGGGAAGGGGATAAAAGGTTAGCAGCGCACTTGTTGCATGTGTTCATGGGCGGCGGCAATTGCTTACCATCAGGTGATCCGCCTGCTCGTCTGCTACCTATCACATAAAAAAAAACTGGCCCCTGGTCCGCGGCCTAGTTAACAATTTAAATTATTTATTCAATACAAAAACCAGGGGCCAATTTTCTCCGAACCCACTTAAATTGACAAGAAAACTACTTAGAACTTTACTCACAGATGGTGAACGAAGCCCTAAGAACAATATTATGGACCCTGTCGGGTACAGTCTGCTCGTCTGCCACCGGTCAGATAAAAAAAGAACATTGGGGGAGACCTATGACCAGTGGACGTCTATTGGCTGAAATTATGCTGATCATTATTATCAGCCTGTTGCAGTCCACTGCTGGACGTAGGCCTCTTCAAATGTTCGCCACTTTGATCGATCTTCGGCTACTCGCTTCCAGCTCCAGCCAGCCCTCTTGTGCAGATCGTCACTCCATCTGGCCTGAGGTCGTCCTACACTACGTTTACCAAGACGCGGTCTCCACTCCAGCCGGGCTAAGATGCGCGCCACGTGATAATTTGTCGACACTCGTATTTTGTCGGCGCAAGTTGCGTCTCGCTCACCTGACTGACCGATGAGCGGGATAGAAGGATGCGCTCTCGCGGACGAGTGTCGACAAAATTGTGTAGCGGTGCGCATGTTAGGCCTACAGGACTCTAATGATGATGATGATAATGGCTTGGTAAATTCAGTATTTATGTTTGCTTACAGGTGCTGATAATTCGGAGGTGTCGGGCATTTCGCGGGCCTCCAAGCGATCGGGGCAGTACGACCATCTTACGGTCCCGAGGACATTGCTTCAAGAACAGATTACGCTGGGTTAGTGAAGAAAGCGACATATTTTTAAGGCCTATTACAAATTAAAAATCATTTATTTGTGATACACGGGTATTTAAGGATAGTAGGTATATACAATAATGCTCGCTGTTATCTGCCATCTAGCGTTCAAATATACAGCAATATTTATAAGTTGAAATCCGACAGAGTCACGGACACTCAATAAAACCCCAGTATTTAGCGTTTTATCGACCTACGGATTATGTCGAGACTACTATGTCGACAAAACGTTACACACCGGGGTTTATCGAGTCACCGTGACTGACTTCGACAGATGACTACCCAAATTATACAGGATGTACTTGTGACCTTTTACATCCCTTAAACCACATCTTCTATCAACCATTCTGGACAACATTATGTAATTGTTCTTCGACTTCTGGAAATTCGTCCAAATTTTTTTCGACTCCCCATACAAATTGAACAAGACAAGTGAGCGACTTTGTAAGAAAAGTTGTTTTTTTTTATGCGAATTTCCAAGTTATAGAATAAATGTGGTTCAGAATGGTTTGTAGATGGCGTTGCTAAAGGGATGTAAATGTTCAAACCTATTTTTTTTTCACGTGTTTTAGGCCGCGGAGAGTTCGGCGAAGTACTCCTAGCGAAGATCGACCTCACCCAAGTGAAGAAGCTGCGCAACAAGGACGAAGGAGAGACCGAGCCTAACATGGTGCATGTTGTGGTTAAAGCGCTCACTTGTAAAGACGAGGTAAGTGGACTCAAATGTCATATGGCTAACCGGATTGGGCAATTTTTAGTGCCCTTGCCTCATGGGCCATAGGTCCCCACCCTGGGCAAACATGGGCGGATTGCCCATGGGCAAACATGGGCGGATGGCCCATGGGCAAACATGGGCAGATGGCCAAACATGGGCGGATGGCCCATGGGCAAACATAGGCAGATGGCCGATGGGCAAACATGGGCGGATGGCCCATGGGCAAACATGGGTGAATAGCCCATTGGCAAACATGGGCGGGCGCAATGGGCAAACATGACCGGGTGGCCCATGGGCAAATATGGGCGGATGCCCCATGGGCAAACATGGGCGGATGGCCCATGGGCAAACATTGGCGGATTGCCCATGGGCAAACATGGGCGGGCGCAATGGGCGGTTACATGTGTTGCTGAGTGTATTTGCGTTCCCTCTGTTGTCTGATATCCGTTTCGTTGTAGGCCGTCAGATCTCTCAAGTTGTACTACTAAATAAAAATACATGTTAATAATTTTTACAACTTTATTCAATGCAGTTCAATAATTTCTTCATCGATCCTGAAACTGTTGACCACTGACATAAAGTAGTACCACACTGAAAAAGAAATTAATATTCAGAGTGTATAGATAAACAACTAGCCGGATGGCGCATTGGTAGTGACTCTGCCTCATGCGCCAAAGGTCGTGGGTACGCTCGTTAGGCTGCTTCTCCACCAGAGCAAGTACAGAATGCCCACTTCTAAAAACCGTTTATAGAAAAAAAAGGCTCAGGCTACCATAACATAAAGTTGAAATTCCGGCCGCCCAGCGTTCAACACCTACAATTATTCATACCTAGAAGTGCGTTCTCTTTCTATCGCACGCAACTGTCGCGCATGCGTCGCCGCTCGCTCGTGATTTTCTACTGACTGGCCCCTCCGGAGGGGACGCCGCATGTACTTGCAAGTTTGATACTACACGCGGAGTGGGACAGGCCTGACCAGAGCTCACGCTCAGAATCACTTCATTTTCCTAACCTTGCTCAGCTATTGGTAGATTTTGTCCTCGCACACCGCTTAGCTACCTCGCACAGCCCTGGTGGAAAAGCAGCCTTAAGGTAGCGGCTCGTCATTTCGAAACAAAAACGGGACAATAGTCCACAAATTGGGATATTTTTGCGTGCTTTGTTTCGGGATAATGGTATAGATGACTCAAAACAGGGACAGCCCCGTTCAATACAAAACGTATGGTCAGAGTCGTTTGATGCATACTTACTATTACATTCTACTGTAATGATAATTATCATTACAGCCCACTATACTCTCTACTGAGTATTGGCATTAATTTCGCTATTTCGTCTTTATGTTTAGATAGATAGATACTATTTCTTGCACAACACATTACAGAACTTAACGCTAATAGTAATTTCCAAATACAATATCGGCGGCCTTATCGCTAATAGTTTAGTTTAATTGTTTTAATAGAACGCCCGGCTGCAATATGTTTTTATACAGGGTGTATCTGTAAACATTTACAACCATCTTTAACCATGAACAACATTTGTTCTACGACTTTTGGAAATTCGCATAAAAAAATCACTAATTTTCATACAAAGTCCGTTACGTGACAGGGTCATTTTGTATGGGGGAGTCAACCATTTTTTTGATGAATTTCGAAAAGTTGCTGAATACTTGTTGTTCAAAATGGTTGGTAGAACGCATGATCAAAAGGATGAAAGGCGTGTCGCACACACACTCAAGAGTCGAGGCGGAAGCGTTCAAGAGGCGCACCGCCTCTGACTTTTCTCTACAATCAAATATGTCAACGCATACTGCCAGAGTCGCGGTGCAGTCGCGGCGCAGTCGAGGCGGCGGAGGTGCAGGGTCGAGTCGGCGACGCGGCGCGGGCGCACGGCACGCCGCCGCCCCGACCCCGCCGCCATTTTTTCATCCATTCCATTCATTTCCATATTGAATGGGTGTAAACGATGCTCTGCACCTCCGCCTCGACTCTTATATCACACCACCGCCTCGACTGTGCCTTGACTCCGCCTCGACTCTGGCAGTGTGCTACCCGCCTAAATGTCCACAGATACAACCTGTAATATTGTGCTACTCACCAACACAAGATACCACGAACAACCCAAGCCACAAAAACGGGAACGGACACCCATTCACAACCCCCTTGATACCCAGGGCGAGCAAAATTATGAACATAATCAAGTGCGACCCGACGACCACCCATAGAAACGCGTCTACCACTTTGTGTCTCTTACAGTTTGCGCTCTGGAAAAAGAATAAATTCAATGAATTCTTACAACATATCATACATAGAGCGCTTAGTCATCCAGGGTAAAGTGGAAGGCACTAGGTCACGCGGAAGGTCTCCCACACGATGGACTGACCAGATAAAAACCATTGTGGGAGACTCATTAAACGAATGCGCCAGGATGACGGCTAGTCGAGAGAAATGGCGAGGCATCGTGAAACGCATTCTGTCTGCCCCTTCCTTCGGGAAAGCAAGCATGACGACCACGACCGCTCTGTCAAGAGTGCATCGATGAAGATGTTGATCATACATTGACCCGACTCCGTACTAAGTAGCTTAAGCACTTGTGTTACAGATATCAAACAACAAAGGGAACACAAATTCTGTAATACTTAAACACAAGTGTTCATTACAGGAATGTCGTCTAGAGTAATTAGAGAAAAAAAAAGTTTAAGGGGCTATACGAATGAAACTAGCGCCGCCAAACTATTTACACTGATTGTGGTGAAAATATGATATTTTTTAAGAAAGCAAAACATTACAGACTTAGATAAAAGTAAATTGAATTTTTCAAGATATAAGAATATAGCCCCTTAATAATAACCTTGCAACAAGATCTTTTTAGGGACGCATTCCTTTTCTTTAATTCAGCTTTTAAATTTGTTACAGTCATTAAAGAATACATTTTTAATGTTTTTTTTCCATATTATTTTCATCATCTAAGTTTATATAACTTCAAAGTCTGACAAGAGTGATAAGCACCAGTCATAGTGCCGCCATCTATAATTAGCTTTTCCTGTGGCTACCAACTGGTAGAATAGCCACCCGGTATTTGGAAGGTTGTGGGTTCGAGTTCCTCTGAGCATTCGTTGAATTTATAAGCGCATTATTAACTTCAGAATAGGTATTTTTATAGAAACTTACCCGAACTTGTAATAAAAGCAAAGATACCGAACTGATCCACGTAATCAAAGCCAGCGGTACTGCGAAGTATGAAATGATCTCCAGCCACTGGTTGACAAAAGTGCAGTCCCAACCGACCCTTACAAAAGGGAACGTTAGGGCCACCACTGTTTCTACCTGGAAATGTTCATCATCATCATATCAGTTTTTTATTGGAACAGAAAAGGATAAAAGCAAAAATTTCGGCTCTGATTTAAAAAAAATATTTATATGCTTCCTACCAGAAATAATACCGGTTTCAACGAGTGAACATTTACATCCCTTTAACCACGTGTTCTATCAACCATTCTGAACAACATTTGTTCAACAACTTTTCTAAATTCGTCGAAAAAATTTGCGACTCCCTATACAAAATGACCACGTCACGTGACCGACTTTGTATTGAAAGATGAACATTTTTTTTGCGAATTTTCAAAAGTCATAAATCAAATTTTGTTCAGGATCGTTGGTAGAACACGTGGTTAAAGGGATGTAAATGTTCACAGATACACCCTGTATATATTAGTACAGACAGCCACACATCAGGTTACCACAACCTGTCAAATTTTCTCAATTGATATTCAACTTAATGCGTTTGACAGTAAGATGACAATCCATTGAAGAAATTTGACAGTTTTGTTTACTTTGATGTGTGGCTGTACGTACATGCCACGCTTCTACCTACCAGCACATCACGCACAATTATTTACAAACTAGTGGCCCGCCCTGATTTCGCTTCGGGACCGTAATTCAGAAATGAACCAATAAATGGCGCTGTGTCCAATTACATCGCGCAAGCGTTTCGTGTTTTCGGTTTACCTATAAGCCTTGTCGTTGTCTATTGGAATATAGATTATAAAATCTGAACTTTTCACTGCACTATCACAAGGAACAGGATGGCCCACATTGCTGCACAACTACAAGCAAGTTCATCACACGGATACTTGTCATCATCATCATCATCAGCAACCCACGCTCGTCCACTGCTGGACATAGGTCTCCCCCAATGCACGCCACCGCTTCCGATTTTCGGCCACTCTCATCCAGCTCACTCCAGCCAGCCTTCGAATGTCGTCATCCCATCTTGTAGCAGGGCGTCCAACACTACGATTGCCGAGTCACGGTCTCCACTCAAGGACACGGATACTTGTGTATTTGTGTATTTGATAGGGATCGAACCTACCCCTTAATGGGCAGAAAGTATAAATACAATTCATGGGTTTTGGACCTCATCTCCAACACATAAGGTTTAAAATGTTGTGTCTAACATATCGATAAAGTCCTATAAGGTTAAAGCTATAGTTATAAGCCAAACACTCACTATCCCTACAACACCAATTACGACAACACCTATCCTTAAACGCAAACAGAAACAGAACTTGTTCAACAGTGGCAAACGATTCCACAGCGGCGAGGGGTGCCAGTCGCAGTGGTAGCCGAAGCATTTTTCGAAACACATCACTTATGTGGCGCGGGTATATAAAAACTATTGAATTTTATTGAATTTCTAAATACGAGTAGAATGGAAATCATAATTAGATTCAATTGAATAATAATAATATTTATCAATTCTTGCCTAAAAATTTTTGACGTGTATAACGATGTATTGATTTGACTTCTTTCAATGTCATAAAATGGACATTGTCATTTTATTTACTCCGACAAAAGATTTTTTTTTAGAAACAAACTCAAAGGAAACAAGGAAACCCATCATACAGGATGTATCTGTGAACATTTACATCCCTTTAACCACGTCTTCTGCCAACCATTCGGAACAACATTTGTTCTACGACTTTTTGAAATTCATTTTTTTTACTCTCCATATACTTCACCGACTTTGTATGGAAAGATGATTTTTTATGAGAATTATCAAAAGAATTTTGTTCAGAACGGTTGGTAGAACACGTGGTTAAAATGATATAAATTAATGTTCACAGATACAATAAGGTGTATCTATAGAATTATTTTTTTATAAATAGTATACATAACAAACTAAAGTAGTTACAGAGTGGCTTAAAACATTACATTATCTTACAACAATACGGAAACAATCTTAAAACGATTAATTTGAACTATATATACACAACACCATACACCACACCACACACACACAAACACAAAACATACACACCCACACACACACACTCAAAAACCCACCTTGATTAATTAACTAAGATAATAAATGTAAATGTAGAATGTATTTGTACTCAATAATGTACTTAGCACTAAGGCAAGAGCGAGGCAGTCCGCCACAAGTACCTTGTTACTTAAAGGATCTGCTTCTCCACTATATTGTAAACACTTATTGAGCAATAAACAATATTTTATTAATTATTTATAACAGATTCCCATTTGCCCCCCAGGTACAGTTAGCGGAGTTCCGTCGTCAGCTAGAACTGTTCGCGCGCGTCCGCCACGAGAACATCGCCAGGCTGATCGGCCTCAGCAACGAAGCCGACCCTCACTACATGTTATTGGAGCACACTGACTGGGTAAGTCACACGCACACACAAAAAATACACACAACAACACACACACACACACACATACACACACAAATACAGACACACATACCACACACACACACACACATACACATACACACACACAAACAATCACACACACACACACACACAAAAAATCACACACAAACACATACAATCATACACAAACCATTCAAACACACACATACACAAACAAACAGACATACAACAACACACCCAAGCACACAAACACACTCTCACAAAATCACACAAGCACGTAATCACAGACACATTTTATCCTTAAGGGGCTACACGAATGAAACTAGCGCTGCCAACCTATTGTGGCGAAAATACGATATTTTTTAAGAAAGCAAAACATTACAGACTTTCTGCTTGACCCAAAGGTTGACTGGTAGAGAATGCCTCTTGGCATTAAGTTCGCCTATTGTACGAAGTTTTGTGCAATAAAGTTTTTAAATAAATAAATACAGACTTAGATCCAAGTAAATTGGATTTTTCAAGATGCAATACAATATTTCTAACACGCGACAAGTAACAATAATGTCAAATATTGTTAAAAGTGGCCGTTTTTAGCAATAATTAACATTATTGTTACTTCTCGCGTGTTTTATTTATTGTATTGCATCTTGAAAAATTCAATTTACTTTTATCTAAGTCTGTAATGTTTTGCTTTCTTAAAAAATATCGTATTTTCGCCACAATAGGTTGGCGGCGCTAGATACATTTGTGTAGCCCCTTAAAGACGAAGGGTACGGCACTTTAGCGCCTCCGCAACTTTCATAAATTGACTACAACGCGAAAAATTTATTAACGCCAATATTCCGAATACAAAAACAGGCCAAATATTTGTGCATAGTTATTCAATAAATAGTATAAGTGTTGGCCAAGGGGCTGGGGTTCAGTGATAGGTAATAATCCGGCTTAGAAGCTAGAAGCTATATTTAAATCAATTGGCGGCGCTAGAGTGCCGTACCCTTCGTCTTAATTAACTATTACGGGTTCCATAGTATTATAATAACCAATGGAGCTACCCTATTCTATGAAGTAAGTGACAGTGGCGCCATTAATTAATTTCATGACATTCTTGTGCATTATTAACTTGACAATAAACATTTAAACTCCCCAGGGTGACCTAAAGAACTTCCTCATAGCCACTCGCACACCAGAAGAGTCCGCAGAGTACCTCACCCGCGTGGGCCCGGCGCATCCGCGGCCCTCCGGCGAGCGCGTGGCGCCTCCGCTGTCCTCCCAGCACAGGGCCCTCCTGGCCTCCCACCTGGCCGCCGCCGCCGCCAGGCTGGCCAGCAAGAGGGTCACTCATAGGTCAGTCACATGTCGGTTAGCCATTCGTACAGTATAGTTCATGACAGATAAACTTGCATTATGGGTCATTCACCCCACTTGTACCAAGAAGTCGTCAAAATTCGCGATACAATCGTCACTCACAGGTGAGGCACATGTCGGTTTGCTTTTGGAAAGCGTGGTGATTAAGCCTAATAGCAACATAGTAACGATGACTTTATTTCTCTGTTGGAGGCCTTTGCCCTGCAGTGGGGCGGTGAATAGGCTGATACTTTACTTTAAATGCTTCCAATAATAATAATATTTCACTACATCACATACATTGATCTGACTCTGAGATAGGTAGCTAAAGCACCTGTGTTACAGATATCAGAACCAACAGTGGGATTACAATTATAATATACATATAATACTTTTCTTATCATACTTATAATACATAGAAAACACCCAGACCAATACAAACAGACATGTTCATGCACACAAATGTTTGTACTGTGCGGGGATCGAACCCGCAACCCTTGGCCCAGACGCAGCATTCACTACCACTGAACCAACCGGGTCGTCAAGATCCGATACTTTACTTTTTTTTTGTAAGCTCGTATTGTCCCACTGCTGGACAAAGGCCTCCTTTTATAGACTCCACTGCTTTCTATTCTTTGCCAGCGTTTGCCAGTTATCGGAGTGTCGGCGCTCTCTCATCTCAACCTCCTACCTCCTCAAGTCATGTAATGCCCTTCCAGTTCAAGTGTTTCCTCCTTCTTACAATCCTGGGTTTTTTAGGCGGGGCGTGAAACGGCATCTCAGCAGGCCTTCAGGGTGAGAGTGACAGACTCAATGGACACTTTGTCTGTTCTTTTATGCCTAACAATCTCATATTTGGATCTCACGGCCGCTTACCATCAGGCGGAGTGAGGTCATCTTGATTGTCCTCAATATAAAAAAACCTCTAAGGTCTATCTCTTGGTTAACAATCTGGGTCTATCTCTTCACACAGTCTTCTCTCTTCGCACAGTGTGGCGTCACAAAATAATTACACACAGAAGGTAGACTCAGCCTGATTTTGAATTTAGAAGAGTTCGTTGACATATGCTAGGGTTGTTGCCCGGCATGAGTACATAAGCGCGCGGCCTCTACCACAGACTTCGACAGTTCGACAATCTTACGTCATAGGCTAGGATTCATGTGGTCGAAAAGGCGTATTTCCCCGTTAGTGCGCATGCGTGAGTACATGACACGTTTTTAGCTCTTAGTGGGCAGCCTACTTTCTGTGTGTAATTATTTTGTGGTGGCGTCTACTAATAATATTAAATAGCAAATTATTTTCAATGTTACAGAGACATCGCGGCGCGCAACTGTGTGATCACCTCATCTCTGACTCTTAAGCTGTCGTACCCGGCGCTGACTCGCGGTCCGGACTCCCACGAGTACTATAAACATCATGACCAGGTATGTAATTATAACTATGCACTCAGAGACGTTAACTTAATTAAACCTTATTTGTCACTTAAATAAAAATATTGATCATTATTTTAATAGACATATTTATTTATTTATTTATTTAAGTAAGGTATGCAAACAGATCACAGTCAATGAAGTCATCACATTCAAATTAAAAATTAATAAGCTAGACAGTAATCCTAAAATAGCATACACAGCATGGTCAAAATATGTATAAATTCGCTACTTACTAAGTTATATTACATACATTTACATAAAAATTAAATGAACATTAAACTAATTAAATTACATAACAAAATTAAATTAAGTTGGCAATAAGATTAAATTGATATAAGATTATACTGAATGAAGAATTTAAATTAAATGAGGTTGAATTGGATACAAATAAAAATAAAAATTCATATTTTAAATTGGGAATAAATTACTTAAGTTATATTGGCGTCGAGGATGCTTTGAATATATCTGAAATAGCTTTCTTGTACCGGGGGAATCTGGGGTTAAAAAGATCCAAGTCTCTGCCATCACGGACCAGGTTATTGTAAGACCTACACATTCTCACAACCGGGTTGAAGAAGGAAGTGTTGTTTTTATATACTCGTAGTGCAAAAGGGTTTGAGTGGCGCGTACATAACATAAAGACTATCCATAATTAAGATAAATGATTGCCGATAGATAGCGCTGGATGTCAATTACATCACGCAAGTGTTTCATGTTAAATATAAAAAAGCCAGCCCAAGATGTAAATACGTATTTTGTATCTTGTACTTTTATCTAAGATACGTCACATCTCTGCATATATAACACCCAGACACTGAACAAACCCACGACCTTTAGCGTATGAAGTCAAAGTATTTATTTGCATAAAATAGGTATACAAAAGATGTTATCCTACTACTATTATAAAGGCGAAAGTTTGTAAGGATGTATGGATGTTTGTTACTCTCTCACGTTAAAACTACTGAATGGATTTGAATGAAACTTTACCACAATATAGCTTATACATCAGAATAACACATAGGCTACAATTTATAAAAATATATTGTGTGGATTGTCCAAAATATGACGGTAAGTGTCAATAACTAACTCCACGCGTACGAAGTCGCGGGCGGCCGCTAGTTATAAATAAATCTATAACATAATAAATATTTGGTAGTATGAGGCAGGATTACTACCAATTACGCCATCCGGCCTGTCTGTCTGTGGTTTTCTCATTATGACGACCCGTTTAGCGCAATGGTTTGAGCGCCGGTTGAGACGCAAGGGTCGCGGGTTCGATTCCCGCACCAACACAAACGTTTGTTGATGAAACAGATATTTGTGTTGGGTCTGGGTGTTTGTGGTTCCTTAATTGTTTTGGTTCCCATAGCACAAGGGAACTTAGTTTGGGACCAGAACAATGTATGTGAAGTTCTCAATTTATTTATCTTCTATATCTATCTTCTATCTTTATCTTCTATACTATTTATAAAGAGATAACTTCTATGGACAACGACAAGGCTTATAGGTAAACCGAAAACACGAAACGCTTGCGCGATGTAATTGGACACAGCGCCATCTATCGGTTCATTTCTGAATTACGGTCCCGAAGCGGAGTGAGGGCGGGCCACTAGTTTATTATATTATTATTCGATGTGTCCAGGTGATACCACTCCGCTGGCTGCCGTCAGAGGCGGTCCTGGAAGGCGAGTACTCAACCAAGTCAGACGTATACATGTTTGCCGCTACCGTTTGGGAGGTAAGATATAGCACGATTATAGTAACTAATTATCTAGCAGTAATAAAATGTTTTTTTTATGTGATAAGTGGCAGGCGAGGAAACGGATCAGCACATGGTGCTTACCGCCGCACATAGACCTTTGGGAACCGTCCACGGGGTTCCCGGCCGGCAAATAAAAGATGATTTACGTTGGTTACGATGTATTGGAGATACCACACAACACTAGAGAAATATATAGGAATAATAGTCACTAATAATTTAAGGATAATCAGAAAGTATTTTGAACAAGCCAACGGCGGGAAAAAGGTTCCCTCTGTCTCTCTATTTTCCCGTGCCATTATTTGACACTTACAATGACAGTTGTGTAAATATATTAACGTAAGGTAATAAAACTTCAAGCGACTCCGGTGTGAGTCGCCACAGACACCTGCAACACCAGTAGTCACAAGACTCACAAGTGCGCTGCCAACTTCTAACCCCTTTTCTCCCCAATTGGACTTCCGGTACCCTCACTCACTCAGCGAAACACAGTGCAAGCGCTGCTTCACGCCGGTCTTTTGTGAGGTCGTGGTATCACTCCGATCGAGCCGGCCCATTCATGTTGAAATGTGGCTCTCCCACGGTTAAAATGTTGTTGGTGTGTTAACGTTGACTCGTACATTAGGAGCCTCTGTCCAGCAGTGGACTGTAGCAGGCTGATGATGATGATGTCGATACAAACGTTGGATAGCCACGATTCGGCAAGAATGAGTCGGCTCGACCGGAGTGATACCACGGCCTCAAATATGAACGTCATGAAGCAGCGCTTCGTACCAGTCGAGTGAGTGAGCGTACCGAAAGCCTAATTGGGGCGGAAAGGGGGTTAAAATTGGCAGCGCACTTGTGACTCTACTGGTCTTGCAGGTGTCTATGGGCGGCGGCAATCGCTTACCATCAGGTGATCCGTGTGCTCGTCTGCCATAGATCACAAAAAAATTTATTGTTATATAATAGGCTGATGATGATACATTATTATTATTATTTGAACTTTATTGCACTAAAAGATTAATACAATAGGCGAACTTAATGCCAAGAGTCATTCTCTACCAGTCAACCTTTGGGTCATACAGAGAGAATGATACATTACATTCTAATTTTATTTTTATATTTTGTTGTGTTTTCGGTTTGTGCCAAATAAATGCTTGATTCATTCATTCATCGTTGTTTCTTTTTTACACACGCAGTGTCCATAAGATGGCGTCTTCTCTTTCCCACGCTTTGTTAGTAAGCGGTAAGTCTATGTTTTGCGGCTATTTAAAGGTTGTTAATTTTTTTTTCAGATATACACTAAAGCCGAGCTTCCATTCTGCAAGTTGAACGATAACTCGGTGCTGGAGAGACTGAAGGCTGGCAGCCTGGAGTGGCCGACTGTGCCGTCCATGCCTGAGGCGCTTGGTGACCTGTTGGTAAGACTATTAGAATGCGGCTGTCTTCTTGATTTGCATGAATTTACGCTTCGGCATGAATGGGCCGACAGGACCGGGTACTTTGGTCAAAAAAAGGAGGCCTATACTTAACAGTGGATACTTCCGAGCTGATGATGTATTTTGACGTTTAGCCTATCGCAAGAGCTTGATCTACTTACGGTTAGGACTATAGATAAAAGAAAGAAAGAAAAGAAGAAAGAAAATAATTATTTCCTGACAAAGTACATAGGTATACAAAGACAGTTTGAAAGCAAAAAAATTACATCTAGTGTCAGTTGAAAAAGATAGATAGATAGATATTCTTTATTGCACAGAAATAGAATACATGAGTGAAGCAACAGCTATAGACAGTACAATAAGGCGGTCTTATCGCTTGTAGCGATTTCTTCCAGACAACCTATAGGTAGAGGAGAGAAAACAGCGTGTTAGCAATGGGGTAAGGCAGTGCAAAGACTATGTTAAGATCTAGACTATGTAAGACTATGTTATGATCGTTAGAAGCGTAAGTCTATGGTTTTGCGGCTATTTAAAGGTTGTTATTTTTTTTCAGATATACACCAAAGCCGAGCTTCCATTCTGCAAATTGAACGATAACTCGGTGCTGGAGAGACTGAAGGCTGGCAGCCTGGAGTGGCCGACTGTGCCGGTCCATGCCTGAGCGCTGGTGACTGTTGGTAAGACTATTAGAATGCGCCTGTCTTCTTGATTTGCATGAATTTACGCTTCGGCATGAATGGGCCGACAGGACCGGGTACTTTGGTCAAAAAAAGGAGGCCTATACTTAACAGTGGATACTTCCGAGCTGATGATGTATTTTGACGTTTAGCCTGTCGCAAGAGCTTGATCTACTTACGGTTAGGACTATAGATAGATATGTCGCAGTCATCTGGTTTAATCAGCTATTTAATTAAACGTCGCTATTCAATAAACGCGCTAGTCATCCAATCAAATAGCTGTTTCAACCAGGTGACTGCGACAGATAGATAGATATTCTTTATTGCACAGAAATAGAATACATGAGTGAAGCAACAACTATAGACAGTACAATAAGGCGGTCTTATCGCTTGTAGCGATTTCTTCCAGACAACCTATAGGTAGAGGAGAGAAAACAGCGTCTTGGCAATGGGGATAAGGCAGTGCAAAGACTATGTTAAGATCTAGACTATGTAAGACTATGTTATGATCACAGATACATTCTGTATACTATTTTTTTTTTTCAGAACCGATGTTGGAGCAAATCTCCAGCCGAAAGGCCCCAGTTCACCGAAGTGTGTGAGGAGACAGCTGCCGTCCTTCAGCGCGTCACAGCAGAAGACGCAGCGCAGTAGATATGACATGGGTGAGCGTCACCCACTTTTATAAAAACCTAGCTTTTGCCCGCGGCTTCGCTCGCGGCCCCCTACCCTAAAAATGGGGGGTTAGAAAGGGGCAAAGGTCTATGTTACAGCTGGCGGCACGAAAGTATGGTGATGACCGTTATTTTGCGCACTTGTAAAAAAGAAGACTTTCTATAAAAATTGGTTTCTGCGCACTCAAGGTCATAACCGCTGTTTCGTGCCGTAGACTATACTCTCCATCCCTTCAACTATATCCACTTAACAAATCACATCAATTCGTCGTCGTTTTGCCGTGAAAAAAGACAAACAGACAGACAGACACAAAAGTATGGATAGCCTATATATTCCCCCACTGCAGGGCAAAGGCTTCAAAAATCAAGTCATCACTACTATGATGGGATTAGGCTTAATCACCACGCTTGCCTCATGCAGATTGGTGATCACAAACCCGAGCTATGTTCGAAAATTCGAAGCATATTTTATTGTCGACCCGAGAATCGAACCTGAAATCACGTTCCAGTACTTAATTCACTTTTATAATTCAACCTTTATTTGTAAACTAAAGATAAATGTCGAATTGAGTAGGCCTTATAATCTTTGGGTGACAATCACCCATAGATATAAAAAAATATATAATTCACACTTTATTTGTAGATTGAATATAAATGTCGCATTGAGTAGCCCTTACACTACAATTATAATTCTTGGGTGATTTGGGTGACCATCACCCATAGATAAGACTTTTATAACTCAAAATTTATTTGTAAACTAAATATAAATGTTGCATTTAGTACGCCTTACATTTGATTATAATAATGCACAGACTAAGGTGAAGATACTTCATAATGACTGGGTGATTTGGCTGACAATCGCCAATAGTTAAAACTTTTATAACTCAAAAGTAGTTTGATTACGCGTAGAAAATACTGGGGTGATGTAGGTGACAGACAATCAGCCATAGCTAAAACTAATGTAATTGAACTATTTGTGAACTACAGTAATAGGTGGTATTGATAAAACCTAGTAAATACTTGGGTGACATGGGGTGACAAATCTCACATAGCTAAAACGTAAACTAAATTTTGATTACGCCAAATAATCATTAAGATGAAGTGGGTGATAATCAAAGCTAAAACTTATGTACTTCAACCTTTTTTTAAATATAGGCTTAGGGTGAAATGGGTGACGATCACCCGGAAACGAAACTTCCAATATTCGTCATATACAGGGTGTATCTGTGAACATTTACATCCCTTTAACCACATGTTTTACCAACCATTCTGAACAACATTTGGTCTGTGACTTGGAATAAAAAAATACAACTTTTCATACAAAGACGGTCACGTGACTTTGACATTTTGTATGGGAAGTCGATAAAAGTTTCGATGACTTTCGAAAAGTTGTTGAAGAAAAGTGGTTCAGAATGGTTGGTAGAACACGTGGTTAAAGGGATGTAAATGTTCACAGATACACCCTGTATGCTATAATTTTATATTATTATAACTATTTCGATTTTTATAAACAATTTAGCCAAAATCTCTTTTTTAACTTAAGCTAATTTTGATAGATTCGTCACAAAATACTTGCATTTAGTCTCAATACGTATAAATATAAGTTAGTATTTAATTGTATAAATATAAGTGAAAACGAAAGCTAAATGATACTGCCATTATGTAAATAGTTTTAGCATTAATTTGACTGAGTAGTCATATAGTTAAGCGACGTTTCGTCCCATATTGATGTAATTTTTACGTCCTCATTGAATCGAAATTCTTAATATAAGTAATGTAATTTATTGAAATTTTATACATGATTTTTATATGTGTATCTAATAAGCATTTATTATTTTACTAAGTAAGTTTGTAATAGATTTTAATTCGTAAGTAATATTATGAATTCAGTAAAGTATAGATGGTGGAAGCCCGGGAAATGTTAAATACTTACGCAATGCAAATTGGCAATTAAAACTGCTAAGTGCTTATACTCTGGTTTTTAATCATGTGGAGCAAACTGACAGAAGCAAATGTCAAGTTCTGTACATTATGACATTTTGCATCTGTCAAATTGAGTGATAATGTATGGGGATGACACATTGACATCTGTCAGTGGAGTAATCCACATGATTAAAAATCAGAGTTTACATACATTTTAAATTATGCCCATTTTATTAGGGGTGTTTAGGAAATACTATTAAGAAGCTGAAGTGTACCCTTACCTAATAGGGGCTATCGCGTGTGAAAAATCCGCTAGATGGCGTACTATAGAACTGAGGTCCATCAACATTGGTGATTATACTCTAATTCATAATCATGTAAAGTAAACTGACAGATGAAAATGACAGGTTTCTATGCATTTTGACATTTTTCATGTGTCAAATTGAGTGATAATGTATGGGGATGACACATTGACATAGTTCTTGGTTGTTTTTGATGTGAGATGTCAAAGTGTCACTAAACAACCAATGACATTGAAGTTGGACTTCAGGCTAATAGTACGCCATCTAGCGATTTTTTCACACGCGATTCGATCCTAAAATACTATTTAAAGTACCATTTTGGTTTGTCGTAAAGCCAATAATGCAAGGTTGTATAAAATTACCATCTTGTATTAAATTTCGATTTAACGCCATCTATTGTTAGCCCACTAATACCTTTGGTGAACTAGTTCTTTGTAGCGATCATAGATGTCGCTACTACACGTATTTTAGTATTCGGTACGTTTCAGCTGATATTATTACCAAACACTAAATAAAATGGGAAAAACTTGTATAAATATTAACTGTACATTAAAATAGTGATACCAGATGATGCATTTATAGCTATAAGTATTCTAATGATAAGAAATCATCCATAAGGCGACGGTTTTGTTTCAGCTCCCGTAAAAACTACTGAATGGATTTGAATGAACTTTACCACAATATAGCTTATACATCAGAATAACACATAGGCTACAATTTATAAAAATATATTGTGTGGATTGTCCAAAATATGACGGTA
>JABMDO010000475.1:0-28379 GCA_014851415.1 Cnaphalocrocis medinalis
GAATGGATTTGAATGAACTTTACCACAATATAGCTTATACATCAGAATAACACATAGGCTACAATTTATAAAAATATATTGTGTGGATTGTCCAAAATATGACGGTAAGTGTCAATAATTAACTCCACGCGTACGAAGTCGTGGGCGGCCGCTAGTGTTAAATAAATAAATGCGCCAGACAATCACGCGAATCAACCTGTAGGCCTAACATGCGCACCGCGACAAAATTTTGTCGACTCTCGTTCGCGAGAGCGCATCCTTCTGTCCCGCTCATCGCTTAGTCAGGTGAGCGAGACGCAACTTGCGCCGACGAAATACGTGTGACGACAAGTTACCTATCTCGTGGTGCGCATGTTAGCCCGGCTGGTCTCAAACTAGGGCGACCCCTAATAGTACCAGATGACGATAATTAACTGGGGGCGTCAACCCAACACACAGACCCAAAAAAACTTAGAAAACGTAATAAAATTAATTGACTTGACCGGGAATAGAACCCGGGACCTTTCGTGCTTCGAGCGAACACCTGATAAACTGAACTCCATAAACGATGATATAATAAGCGCTATAAATATAGATTTCCAATAAAATAAGGAAGGTTTAATAGATCTTTCAGTGAAGAATGTCGGGGCTATGCGCACACCACAATTACAATGGTCCTATGCGCATGCCTTGAAGGCAAGCAATGTAAAGAAAGACTATTATGTGTGTTAAATGTTCGCTAACTTAACTAAATTACTAGGTATTTCTCCTTCATTTTGGTCGCGGATTCTGTTTCGCTGTGGAGTTACAATATGATTTAGATCCTACCTAACTTAATGACTTAAGATTTGGCAGTCTGTAATTAAATCGAAGCATGCCGTCTAAACTTTGCAACCTTCAGACAGGCAAACCAAAATTACCACAATACTTTATTGAAGGTAAGATTTTCAAGTTTACGGAGCTATGCGCAACGTGCAGAATTCTTAATGATATTATTTTTATTTTTTTCACCCATACTTGTATGTAGGCAGGTATAATATGCACCTACAGTTGAAAAGAGTTACCCAGCAACACTAACCCGCGTTCAAACTTACGGGCCACAAACATGTTACGCCGGCACTTGATACCAATCAAGTGTCAGCGTTAAATTCTGACCACAATCTGGATCACCGTACAGTTACGTAATGCCTTAAATAAATTTTTCGCCGAAACCCCCCAGTGTTCGGCGAGCAGCGCTCATAATTACCGGCATAATTAGCGGAATCGCGAAAAAAGTTGCAATTGAAGACCGGATTACCGGCGAAAGTTGCGCACGGAGCTAGCTGAACTCTAATGACCTTTGCTTTTTTGCTAGCGAACCCAGATCGTGATCTCTGAGTGGGGTGCCAAAGATTTAGTGAAAGAAATCATAATACTTCATGTAGGTATTTGACAACGGATCGAATAAATAATGACAGACGGCCCTGTTATGACAAAACGCGTTAACCTGTAAAACGCCAATTTTCAAAAAACGGGTTTAAAGGTTTTTATCTTTGGCTCGTTACCAAATTGTATCTAGTAAATATATAAATATGATTTCTATACTAAACAATTACTTACAATAGTCGCAAGGTCGTCACTAGAACATATTTTATCGTATCATTTAATTTATAATAATTATACTAAAAAAAACGTGTTTTGTAGTGATAGTATATACCTAGCCTACATTCGTATTTATTGTGACAAAACGATGTAAACTTAGTTTACATTCATTTTGTACTTATAACAACTACAATTTCTTTTAGGTCGTGTGAAGTATATGTATGAATTTAACTATATTTATTTAGTGCAAGCTTGGCATATACATGGAATAGATAGTTTTTACAAGTAGCACAACGTTGAGTTAAGTAAAATTCTTAAGTAAGTAAGTAATAAAAAGTCATACTATAAATAGCACGACGAAATTTGTCGGTTTAGTAAGAAGGAGTTTGAATAGTTTTAAACTGGTAGTAAATCCACCTAGGACTGTGGAAGATTGTTCGAGTCCCACCTGAACCCTTCGATGAATTTTTAAGTGTAATATTACTTAAAAAGTCGAACTCACTATATAACGCCGTTATAGTGATTAAATCGTTTTGTTAAAATTTCTTATTCATAAACATCTTATTGACGTCAATATAGGTAGTGATCTTATCAAAGATCTTTGGATCTTATAAAATAAAAATAAAATTTAACTCATGATTCACTATAACCTTTAACATTTTGAAGCTTAACGGTGATATAATGACGTTTATGGATAAGGAATTTGACAGAGGCTCTGTTTTGAACTTAAAATACGTTTTAACATATCAATGTTTTAAACTCATTTTAGTATTTTTTATGAATTTGACCCTTTCGCATGTACTTACCTAGGTAAAATATGATAAATTAAAAACATTTAAACAGAAGAAAATCACAGTTTTGAACTTGATCCAAAAACGCTCCATATAAAATCGCTACATATCCGTGACGTCCACAAATATGTATTTTATACAACAACGACAACTACTGTGAAATGTTGCATTTAGACTTTTAGGATTTTTGGATAATTTAATACTTTAAAATCGACTTACTAATTACGAGATACACGAAATAATTTTAAATTTTAACTAGCACAGAGTTATTTTCAATTTCAAATCTATCATAATATCCAAGAATTTCATAAAATTTTAGGACCAGCCGTCACGCCTCTACGCGGCAAACTAAGCTTGCAGTGTTTTGCAAAAATAACAAGCCGCACCCGTCTCGCGCTTGCTTACTAACAGCGCTCGGACCGGACCATATTCTATCATGGTAGACGCTGCAAACTCAGCCTACAGCGTTTTGCAAAAATATTTCCTCCGTGTTTTAGGTTACAGCGGAATGTTTATATGGAATATTTCGGTTCATAACTTGTGTAGAACTGCGTTTGTCAGTTAGTTTCAAAGCTTACATCAAGTAGATACATTTAGTACATATTATTACAAAACGCTGTAACCCGGGTTGCAGTGTTTTGTCGTAACAGGGCCGAGATGCTCTTTCCTACACCAAACATGCGTGACCGACAGAGTTCATGACACTGTTTACCACTATTGTAACATTTAAATGTACATTATAATTTTGCAAATAATCTTTTGAATAGGTACTATTAATTTGTCCAACAGGTACCTAAGTACCTATCAACTAATATTGAACTGGTTAAAATTTAAAGAAAAAACAAAAAGTTGTACCTGATTTACCGAAATGAATAATTATGATAGCGGCTTCTAATACCTTTGAAGACCATAATAACTATAATATTAGTAGGTAAGTACCTTTACCTACCTACCCGTGAAGATAATGAGATTTCCATCTAACAGGGAAAAAGTGTAAACTTAAGTTTGGTGTACAAAAATAACCAAACAAAATCAATACCTATGTAAGTGAGTAGGTATAGGAAAGTTGAATGACTTTAAAAAAATGTTCGAAAGAAAAGAAAAAGTTGACAATCTTTAATTTTAAGAAGCCAAATCCAAATCGATGGACAAAAACCATTGAGATAAAATGTGTAATTTAGATAGGCGGAAATATTATAATTTGGAAGCAGATTTTATTTTTATCCTAAATACAACTTCGCAACAGATACTCGTATAAGTATAGGTACTCTCCCTGTTGCGAAGTTGTATACATACTAACATAATTACCTACTTTTTTGTTTGTTGTTTATGCCAATGTTGTAGAGTAAGTTCTAGAATTAGTGTTAATTGGTGTCTCTGCGATATGTTTGTAATTTCGCAATTTAAAATTCAATCAAAGAAGAAATTCACAGTTTAAACTTGTTTTTAAACGACCACAAAGTGCTTCGCGGTTTCTATTAAACGAATTCTTTGACCGCGAGGGTCTGAGTGCCAACAGGTGCATTGGGAGAGCGTTAAGTAAATGTAGCTCGGATTTCAACTCGCTTTATTTCCCAGAGGTCCCCGGCCATCCGAGTATATAACGAGTACGACCCTCTTAAAAGGAGCGAGGTCATAAATGCGGCGCGGAGCAAATGTAACATTTTGCTGTTGCTAAACTATGGTTTTTAAAAATATCTATAGGATCAATAACGTTTTAAGGGTTTATTTTTGTGCAGATTGCTGATACGCCTCTGCTAGTATTGTCATCTGTCGTAGCAGGTAGTAGCTGTCTTGGGTACCCCTTGCGAGGCTTTTGATGGTAAGAGATCACCGCCGCCCATGGACCTGGACATATGAATATTTTATAGTTACGAGAACCCATTAGATTTTCACTGTCGGTTTAAGATATACTTGTTCAGGGACTTTTGGATATTCACACATTTTTTCGACGAATAAGTAAAAGGTAAGGGAATGTTCACAAATACACTCTGTACAGAGTATATCTATGCACATTTACATCCCTTTAACCACGTGTCCTACCAACCATTCTGAACAACATTTGTACTATGACTTTTGAAAATTTGCATAAAAATTTTCATCTTCCTATACAAAGTCGGTCACGTGAAATTTTTTTATAAGAATTTGGAAAAGTTGTTGAATAAATGTTGTTCAGAATGCTTGATAGAACTGTTCACAGATACACTCTGTATACCTATGTGTCCAGTCCAGGTGTGTAAAAGCATTTTTTATTTTCTCTTCGAGAGGGAATGCTGAAGCATATCTACTTCCACCTATCCACGTGTCTTACCGTGTGGTCTATGACGTAGTCCAGGTGTGTGACGGGGGTGCCAGGCGTGGGGGAGGGCGGGCAGGAGGACGCGGGCGACTCTGGTTCTGACTTGGGTTCCGTCTTCACCTCCCGGGGCGGCGAGTCGCTGGACCGCCGGCGGCTACTCCACGCGCTCGCTGGCATCGCTGGGTAACACTCGTCTTCCATTCCAGTATCCACGTGTCTTACCGTGTGGTCTATGACGTAGTCCAGGTGTGTGACGGGGGTGCCAGGCGTGGGCGAGGGCGGGCAGGAGGACGCGGGCGACTCTGGTTCTGACTTGGGTTCCGTCTTCACCTCCCGGGGCGGCGAGTCGCTGGACCGCCGGCGGCTACTCCACGCGCTCGCTGGCATCGCTGGGTAACACTCGTCTTCCATTCCAGTATCCACGTGTCTTACCGTGTGGTCTATGACGTAGTCCAGGTGTGTGACGGGGGTGCCAGGCGTGGGCGAGGGCGGGCAGGAGGGACGCGGGCGACTCTGGTTCTGACTTGGGTTCCGTCTTCACCTCCCGGGGCGGCGAGTCGCTGGACCGCCGGCGGCTACTCCACGCGCTCGCTGGCATCGCTGGGTAACACTCGTCTTCCATTCCAGTATCCACGTGTCTTACCGTGTGGTCTATGACGTAGTCCAGGTGTGTGACGGGGGTGCCAGGCGTGGGCGAGGGCGGGCAGGAGGACGCGGGCGACTCTGGTTCTGACTTGGGTTCCGTCTTCACCTCCCGGGGCGGCGAGTCGCTGGACCGCCGGCGGCTACTCCACGCGCTCGCTGGCATCGCTGGGTAACACTCGTCTTCCATTCCAGTATCCACGTGTCTTACCGTGTGGTCTATGACGTAGTCCAGGTGTGTGACGGGGGTGCCAGGCGTGGGCGAGGGCGGGCAGGAGGACGCGGGCGACTCTGGTTCTGACTTGGGTTCCGTCTTCACCTCCCGGGGCGGCGAGTCGCTGGACCGCCGGCGGCTACTCCACGCGCTCGCTGGCATAGCTGGGTAACACTCGTCTTCCATATCTGAAATGATATTAGTAAAGTAGTAAAGTATCAGCCTATATACTGTCCCACTGCAGGGCAAAGGCCTCCATCATAGAAATCAAGTTATCGCTACTATGATGGGATTAGGCTTAATCACCACGCTTGCCTAATGCGGATTGGTGATCACAAACCCGAGCTATGTTCGAAAAATGCGAAACTGGTGTATATGTGCGTTCTACGCGGCGGGGTACGCCAGTAATAAACTAGCTCGAGAGTGCAACGGTTGTTTCATTCGCTCCCGCAGTGGTCACTTACCTACCTATAATAGTTAGATATAGCAACTGGCGACGGGTTATCCACGTGGACGGCAGAATGTCCTTCATCGGAAATATCACTGTGTTTGATCATAAATATCAAGATTGGCAGATATTTCACACTCGATTGGATCAATTTATAGAACTAAACGACATCGAAGAGGGTAAGCGAAGAGCGGTACTGTTGACTCATTTATCGGACGAATCCTACCGCTTGGCTCGGAACTTATTTCACCCAAAGCCATTGGAGACGTTATCGTTCAAGGAGCTAGTTAAAGGACTCGGTGATCACTTTACACCTAAAAGATCCACGTTTGCCGATAGGGCAAAATTTTATGAAGCCGCGAGATCGGACACTGAAAGTGTTGAAGAATGGGGCGCAAGGCTCAGGGGCTGTCTGTCTATTGCGGATTTGGGACGGAGTTAGACAACTTGCTGCGAGGATCGTTTCGTCCTCGGTATGAATCCAGGGCACGAGCGCGATCGGCTGTTCGAACAGGATTCCAGCACTTTGACTTTTTCGAAAGCGCTGGAGATCGTCAGCAGGCAGCGTGTGCGCGGCGGCGCGAGCCGTGCCCGCAGGCTCCCACGTCACCATGGTCAAGCAGGAGCCCGTGTAATCGTGTGGGCGAAAACCGGAGGTTTACGCGTCGAGGGTCAACACACTAATCTGATGATCTACGATGTGCAGTGTGCGGATTGAGAAATCATGATTCATTTAAGTGTCGTTTCAAGGGTACAGGTGTCAAAACTGCGGTCAGACAGGTCACCTAAAGAAAGTGTGCATGCAAAAATCGGTGAAATCGCGTTTAAATAACATACATTGTGAACTTAATATGGACGAACAACATGAATGTGAAGAATGCAAATTTTTAATTTAAGGTATGTAACCTATAAACCCATCAGGCTAAAAGTGTTGGTTGATAATATAAATTTGATAATGGAATTAGACTCAGGGTCTGGATCTAGTGTGATTTCAGAAGACTTGTATTTAGATAAAATTTTCTCGATTAAACTTCAATCTAGTGATTTAAAAATGTGTTTATATAATGGGCATAAAATTATACCACTGGGGTATTTTATTGTAAACGTAACATATTTAAACAATTCTAATGAAATCAAGTTATATGTACTAAGGAATGGAGGTCCAGGCTTGTTAGGGCGTGATTTTATGTCAAAATTTAAGATATGTTTCACAAGTTCTAATCACAGTATTGCCCTTAGTAGTCACAATCAAAATGAGGTACAACAATTAGTAAATGCATTCCCAGAGTTTGGAAAGACGAATTAGGTTGTTTTAATAAATTCAAAGTTGAGTTGCAGTTAAAAGAAAAATGCCCAGCCCAAGTTTTTTAAACCACGGTCTATTCCTTTTGCTTTAAAAAATAAAGTTAATGAAGAGTTAGATAGGCTGGTAAATTTAGGAATTTTAGTGCCCGTAAGTTTTTCGGAGTATGGAACACCTATAGTGCCCGTCCTTAAAGAGAATGGTAAAATTAAAATCGCAGGCGATTTTTCTTGTACTCTCAATAAAGTTCTCAAAATCGATAAATACCCCCTACCACGCATAGAAGAAGTTTTTGCCAAGCTTGGAGGGGAGAACACTATTCTAAAATTGATTTAAGTAATGCTTATAATCAATTTGAATTAACAGACTCCTCACAAAACTTAACCACTATTAATACGCCTAAGGGTCTATTTAAGTATACTCGCCTCGTCTACGGATTGGCAAATGCTCCTGCTATTTTCCAACGTACCATGGAGGCTCTGTTAGCGGGCATAGACGGTGTAAGCTGCTGGCTTGATGACGTTTGCTGTACAGCCCCGACTCGCGAGCTACACATGAGTAGGTTGATGGAAGTACTTAGACGGTTACAAGATGCAGGTTTGAGGTTACAAAGAGACAAATGTTTTTTCTTCCAACCAAATGTTACATATTTAGGCTATGTTATCGATAAAAATGGTCTCAGGACCTGCCCTAATAAAGTTTCTGCTATAATAAATGCTCCTACTCCTACTAACGTATCAGAGTTGAAGAGGTTGTTGGGTATCGTGAATTACTATCGTAATTTTATTCCCAACGCTTCGTCATTAATGCACCCGCTTCATAATCCTACTCCGCGCTGGCGCGCAATGGCGCTGGACAGAGCGGGAGCGGGAGGCGCTAGAGGCGGTGGAAGCGGGAGCTGGCCTCGGAGCGCGTGCTCACGCACTTCGACGCGGACGCGCCGCTGGCGCTGAGCGTGGACGCGGGGCCCGGCGGCCTGGGTGCGGTGCTGGCGCACGTCGACGCCGCGGGGCCGCGAAAGACCGTTGCATTTGGCTCGCGTTCTTTATTGGCGAGTGAAAAAAATTATAGCCAGATCCAAAAGGAGGCTACCGCTATAATTTTTGGGGTGAAACGTTTCCATCAATATTTGTATGGACGGAGGGAGCCCTTTATTTTGAAAACCTGATCACCGTCCATTGCTTTCTATATTTGGCAAGAAGAACGGAACTTCTGTCACAGCCGCCCTACGACTGCAACGTTACGCGATTATACTATCTGCTTATAATTATACTGTGCAATATATAAGTAGTAAACATAACTTAGTAGCTGATTATTTTTCGCGCGCACCGTTGCCGTTATCAATAGATCAACAAGCGCAGGAGGAAGAGGAGGACGGGCGATCGTTTCTCTTTCTCGAAGCGGCCCTAGGACCGGTTTCCTACGGCGACATTAGGCAGGCTACTGAAGGCGATAAAGTATTGCAAACTGTCATTAGGTATATGAATCACGGGTGGCCAAGGAAAATTATTTGCAAAGAGGTATTGCCGTACTTTTATTGTAAAAGCGATCTGGAGTTAAATGATGGCTGTCTGTTTCGGGGGCATAGAATCGTAATACCAGCAGAGTTTCGTAAAAGAATGTTGGAAGAATTACATTTGTCTCATTTGGGCGTAGTAAAGACGAAATGTAATGCGCGTACTAGAATGTGGTGGCCGGGTATCGACCGCGGACATCGAGGCCTGGGTGGGCGCGTGCAGCGTGTGCGCCGGCCTGCGCCCCGCGCCGCCGCGCGCGCCGCCCGCGCCCTGGCCGAGGGCGCCGGCGCCCTGGCACCGCATACATATTGAATTACATGTCAATCGGGCAAAGTGTTTATTTAATAGTCGTGGATTCTTACAGTAAATGGTTAGAATGCATTTATATGAATTGTGGCACTTCAACGACTGCCCTTATAAGTAAACTTAAATATTTATTTTCTAAATATGGCATCCCACATGTAATTGTTTCAGACAATGATGTTAAAATTTGCTCAGCAGAATTCCAAAAATTTTGTGAATGTAATGGCATTAGTTATTTAACTTCTCCGGTGTACCATCCCGCCAGCAATGGTCAAGCAGAAAATTCGGTAAAGACTTGTAAAAAAATGATCAAATGCATTTTATCAGAAAATAAATTACCATTAATAAAATAGAAGAAAAGTTATCAGGTTTTCTGTTTGACTATCGGAATACCATACACTGCTCGACCGGGGTCACACCGGCGAAGCTGATGATGGGGCGCGACTTACGCGGCCGACTTGATTTAATATTACCGGCTAAACGTAACATTAAAGATAATATGGCAGACGACGTTTTAGCAAAAAGTAGATGTTTTAAGGTAAATGAAACTGTATTGGCTATGTGGTTTGTCGCTAGAAAATCAGTCTGGGCACAAGCAATCATTAAAAAGAAAATAGGGAATAGATTGTTCGAAGTATATTTTGAAGATTATAATAAAACATGTAAACGACACATAGATCAAATAATCAAATGTAGGATTAATAAAAATTTTGACCTTAACACAAATAGTGAATTAGTATTAAGTACACCCAGTGCAGATCATGTAACGTCAGACTCGTCATCATCGTCATCGCCGCACTCGGAACAATCAATATTAATTACGCCAACTATCTTACCTTTAGAAAGTACTAACTCGTCATTTCAAGCCGACGATAACGTCGCGGAGGCAGTGAGTGAAGCGCACGATGATGATGATGATGTTGATGAGTGGGCGGAGGCGAGTGACAATGTTGGTCAAAATGTAAATGTTGAAGATGGTGGTCGGGATCCATGTATTGACCCTTCTAATAATACTCAAGTCATCCCTAGTACTAGTGATGGTCAGAGTGAGGAGGGGACAGTGGGTGGATCGAACGGTCCCATGTTAAGACCAAGAAAAAAAATAGATTTTAAGCGGTTCTTTTAATTTATAAATTTTTATGTTACCAGAACCACCAGAACCTCAAAATAGTGTGGAAGGGAATGGTGTATATGTGCGTTCTACGCGGCGGGGTACGCCAGTAATAAACTAGCTCGAGAGTGCAACGGTTGTTTCATTCGCTCCCGCAGTGGTCACTTACCCACCTATAATAGTTAGATATAGCAGAAACATACTTTTGCTCGACCCGGGAATCGAACCCGGGACCCCGAGATCACGGCCCGGTACTTAAACCACTAGACCAACAGGGCGTCCCTAAATAACCGTTAAATACTATCCATACTAATATTATAAATGCGAAAGTAACTCTGTCTGTCTGCTACTCTTTCACGCCAAAACTACTCAACGGATTTAAATGAAATTTGGTATACAGATAATCTAGACCCTGAGAAAGGACATAGGCTACTTTTTATTGCGATAAGAGCGTTGTAAGGGGTTGAAAGGGGGGTAAAAAGTTACTTTTCCACGCGGACGGAGTCGCGGGCGGCCGCTAGTTTACCTATATTACTTTCAAGGGGAGATTAAGGCGTTCATATTGTTTGACTGTGGGAGAGCCACGCTTCGGCATGAATGGGCCGGCTCAACCGGAGTGATACCACGGCCTCACAGACGACCGGCTTAGCAGCTCCTGCACTGTGTTTCGCCGAGTGAGTGTACCGGATGTCCAATCGACTGGAAAGGGGTTTAGTTTGGCAACTCCACTCGGGTCTGTGGGCGTCTATGGGCGGAAGCATTGGCTTACCATCAGGTGATCCATCTGCTGTTTTGCCAATTGTCATATATTTTTATGATGTATTGATGGAGCAGGTGGAGCTTCAAGATCGATATTCATACTGCTATATTTGGAAAAAATAACAGGATTTTGAGGTCCCAATACAAGTATGTAGGTGTTCAGGTGCTTACCGAATTTTTTTTTTAGACTATAGGCCAACGCTTGACCACAATCGCACCTGATGGAAAGTGACGATGAGGTCTAGGATGACACGCGTTTGCCTAGAAGATGCCTGTCACTCTTGCCAAATTATAGTGGTATATTATAATAATATGGTAGCAATCCCGTTATTAACTAAGTATTCTAGTGTTCCTGTAAATTTGAAACAAAAAAGGCAAGAAAGCGTTTTACTTTCTTCCTTACAAGATTTTAAACTTTCTTGTTGTTGAAAAAAGTGAAATTTTTTGCTGTTCCGATCAACCATTTCGTGATAATTAAGTGATTTACAAAATCGTTATCTTAATTAACAATCAGACGATTGGTCGTAGGTACAATTAGAGAAGTCGTGTGCTTCCTACGAATTATGATTCTATCGGGGTTGCCAGTCAAAATGAGATACGTAATTCTGGATATAAATGCGTAATTTACTTCCCAGCATGTATTTTTTTTAATGTTATAGGTAGCAGACGAGCAGCCGCTCATGGACACTTGCAACACCAGTGGAGTTACAAGTGCGCTGCCAACCTTTTATCCCCTTCCCCCCGGGTGGGCCTCCGGTACCCTCACTCGCTCGGCGAAACACAGCACAGGGGCTGCTTCACGCCGGTTTTCTGTGAGGCAGTGGTATCACTCCGGTCGAGCCGGCCCATTTATACCGAAGCGTGGCTCTCCCACATTTCTCAGTTGCATCCAAAGCTGTCGTTTAACAGCCCGGGGCACACTGGGAACATGACCCGATAAGTATCTTCCGTCCGACTTTCGCAAACTTAAGGATTTGGGAAAGGAAGACTATGAGTACACAAGTAGATTCTCTACGAGTTATCATAGTCCAAGAGACAAATTCTCGTGCACCTCGACATTGAAGTCGAATTTGAATTTTGTATAGACGAATGTTTAAAATCTCTAAATAATAATGTACGAATAATAATGTAAGTAGCTAGGTACATCTTTTTTTTTTGAGTAGGTATATCTGCACTCAGTACCTACCTAGGTAATTTAGACTTAGCTGTGCTACGTTTAAATTACCCAAAGTTTTTATAGTTTATGTATTATTATTTTATGGTACATAATACAATAAGCTATAATAATAAATATTTTATTATAGCCACGGGTGCCGTTGCTATAGCAACTCTACAAAATGTTTTTAGGGACTCATGTTAGAAAAACAATGTTTTAAAATAATAGGATGCTGTCATAGTTAAGGTTACTGCGCAGGTCTAGCAACACTAGTTGTACAAAATTATGCGTATGCGCACCAGATTGGAACCGGAGGGAAGTGCAGGTGCAATTGCGTGATTTTAATTAACACCTTCGCGCTTTGCGTTAACCTGTTCGTTGCTGCGTGATCCGCTGGCCAATCAATCAATTTGCATCAATCGGTAAATATCCAAATGAAGGTAACTATGATATGATTTTTCCGTGTCATCATCATCAGCCTATATACTGTCCTACTCCTGCACTCCATTATAGAAAATCAAGTCATCGCTACTATGATGGGATTAGGCTTAAATCACCCCGCTTGCCCAATGCGGATCGGTGATCACGAACACGAGTAATGTTCAAAAAATTAAAAAAAAATTTTTGTTCGACCCGGGAATCGAGCCTGGGACCCCGAGATCATGGCCCGGTACTTAAACCACTGGACCAACGGGGTGTTCGTGTAAAATAACTTAACCGTATACGAGTGCTACAATACTCATCACCTAAGTAAAGTACATCACATAAGTTATATTTAAGAGATCTATCATATGTTTTTTATCAATTTACATGATCAAAGTTATGATTTTTTTGAGATCCTCCTACATTTGATATTTAAAACCCCAAAAATAGACAAGAATGTAAGTAAAACTGCGTGCCGATATTATAATACGAGTATGGGCAAAAGATACAATCAGTTGTCTACACATGCTTTCTCTATGTGATAGATCACCAGACCACATCCCACCATGTTTCAATCCAGTTTGTATTCCGATTCGGTCTGAGCAACTTATGTATTTGGAGGCAACCAACCTGTATTGATAGAATTATTACTAGCTTAACATTGAAAGACCAATGCATTAGCAGTTATTGTGCTACTTACTGTTATACAGTCATTAAAATAACAGTGAAGTAGCAATTCTTAGCCCCAGGGGGTAAAGTCAGAGAAGAGTGCGAGGCGCGAGCGTCTCTCAGTCAGTACCTAATTTAGGTGAGAACGTTCCGTCCGCGAATGGCAATCGTGAGAAAAATATAAATTAAACATCGTTAAACTAATCATTTATGCCGAAGTCCTTTCAACGGATCCTAACTAATATTATTGTTACGACCACGGGGGGTACCGTGCAAGCGGAATTAGAGCTTATCTCTATCTAGGATAAGGTTTATATTCCCTTGCACTACGTCACATACGCACGGTCGGCAGAACGCACGCGTCGAAGGAAATGGAGACTTATCGAACATTCGAGAATGTTCGACACACATCCAAAACTGTGTAGAAGACCCTCGAAGCCCTAGTTACTAACTATCCCCTGAAGACTCTGGAACATTCTAGTAGGACTTACTAGAAAGTTGTGGAAGTTACTGGAAAGGTGTCGCCCGCGCCTGTGCTAGTATAAAAGCGGGACGGGTGAGCCGACGAGTCAGTTCTGATTTGAACAGCGAAGGAGTGAGTTCTGATTTGAACAGCGAAGGAGTGAGTTCTGATTTGAACAGCGAAGAAGAGAGTTCTGATTTGAACAGCGAAGGAGGCAGTTCTGATTTGGAAAGCGAAGAAGTGAGTTCCAATTTGGAAAGCGATTATTCTCCTGCGAACTAAGAGTGATCTTGTGTATTACCCGCGAAGTGTTTAAGGAAGATTTTAGTGTTTTAGTGCGTTTAAGTGTGATTTAGTGTTTTAATTGTGTTTTTGTTACTCGTTTAATAAATTAATTGTCTTTTTGTGACTTTGGCATTTTACTTGAATCTTACGTACCCCGTACCCGCAACAATTGGTGTCAGAAGTGGGATTCAAGATGTCACTTACGCCACAAGAAGACAGTGAGGACCGAATGACGAGAAGAGAGACTGCGACCTTGCAAGAGGGTGAAGTTGGAAGAAGCTCAACGGAGGGTTCTGGTTCTGCTATACAAAGTGGACTTACCATCGACCTTGCCACCTCAATTGATGTTATTAATTCTCTACTATCGTTAGTTACCGATGAGATGACCCGCAGTGACAAGCAAAACCGCCATCACAAGGCGCAGCTTGCTGAAATTAAGGAGGAACAAGCCCGTTACCGTAATGAGGAGCAAGTTCACCGCCTGGAAGCACAACTTGCTCAGCTTAGGGAAGACCAAGCCCTTCACCAGGAGGAGCAGGCTCGTCGTCAACATGAGCAGGTTCGCCGTCTTGAAGAACAGGTCCGCCGTCTGGAAGAGCAGGTTCGCCGCCAGGAGGTGCAAGCTCGCCGTCAAGAGGCGCAGCTTGAGGAATTCAAGGAGGTGCTCAGTAGCAAGAGTTGGTTGGGGGCTATTGAGAAGAAGTATGCAGCACTGGAAAAGCAGATCGTTGCTGTGGAAAACCGACTCAACCTGGTGGATGGTGCGTTACAACAGCTGCACATCAAGGTGGAAAAGGTAGAAACTCGAGCTGCTACAGTAGTGCCGGCAAATACAGTGTCGCCTGCAATCGAATTACCCCACTTCGATGGAACTACGTCCTGGGCAGCTTTCTGGTGCCAGTTTGAAACATTGGCTAAGGGGAATGGGTGGAGCGACGAAGAATCAATGATGGCTCTCACTTTGGCTCTTCGTGGAGATGCTTTACTCATATTAGAATGCCTGCCTTCGGATAATAGGACCTTGGGAGCTCTCCAAGAAGCACTAGAGAGCAGGTACAGTGTAAAACACCAGGAATACATGTACAGAGCACAACTACGCGACCGAATTCAGGAACCTGGTGAGAGTCTGCAGCAATGGGCAACGGAAATCGAGAGACTAGTCCGACGTGCATATGTGTCATGCCCGGCAATAGTGGAGCCAATGATCTTGCAAGCGTTCAACGACGGAATAAGGGACGCACACATCAGACATGCTGTGAAATTAAATCACCATCAGACCTTACCGGAAGCTCTAGCCCATGCTTTGGAGGTTGAAGCTGTACGACAGGACCTTGGACCTCACAGACTACGGGAGGTAGTTGTGAGGGAAAGACCCTCCTTGGTCCCAAAATGCTATAGCTGCGGAGAGAGGGGCCATATTCGAATAAGTTGCCCCAGACGATGGTGTGACTACAGGAAGTGGCGTGACTACAAAAACTGGCGTGACTACCGGAATGACAGTAACTGGCATGGCTACCGGGATGACTGCAGGAACTGGCGTGACCACCGGATCAAGCAAGTAACTACCTCGCCACGTGTTAAATCATGCTCGGGACGAGCATGACTAAGAGGGGGGTAATGTTACGACCACGGGGGGTACCGTGCAAGCGGAATTAGAGCTTATCTCTATCTAGGATAAGGTTTATATTCCCTTGCACTACGTCACATACGCACGGTCGGCAGAACGCACGCGTCGAAGGAAATGGAGACTTATCGAACATTCGAGAATGTTCGACACACATCCAGAACTGTGTAGAAGACCCTCGAAGCCCTAGTTACTAACTATCCCCTGAAGACTCTGGAACATTCTAGTAGGACTTACTAGAAAGTTGTGGAAGTTACTGGAAAGGTGTCGCCCGCGCCTGTGCTAGTATAAAAGCGGGACGGGCGAGCCGACGAGTCAGTTCTGATTTGAACAGCGAAGGAGTGAGTTCTGATTTGAACAGCGAAGGAGTGAGTTCTGATTTGAACAGCGAAGAAGAGAGTTCTGATTTGAACAGCGAAGGAGGCAGTTCTGATTTGGAAAGCGAAGAAGTGAGTTCCAATTTGGAAAGCGATTATTCTCCTGCGAACTAAGAGTGATCTTGTGTATTACCCGCGAAGTGTTTAAGGAAGATTTTAGTGTTTTAGTGCGTTTAAGTGTGATTTAGTGTTTTAATTGTGTTTTTGTTACTCGTTTAATAAATTAATTGTCTTTTTGTGACTTTGGCATTTTACTTGAATCTTACGTACCCCGTACCCGCAACATTATAAATGCAAAAGTAACTCTGTCTCTTTCACGCCAAAACTACTGAACAGATTTGAATGAAATTTGGTATGCAGGTGGTTTAAATCCTGAGAATGAACATAGGCTACTTTTTATTGCGAAAAGGGGGTTAAAAGGGGGGGGGGGGGGGGGGGTGAAAATTAATTAAATAATTAAAAATGCTACCCAAAGATTCCACGCGGACGAAGTCGCGGGTAACAGCTGGTTATGAATCCATACTAATATTATAAATGCGAAAGTAACTCTGTCTGTCTGTCTGCTACTCACGCCAAAACTACTCAACGGATTTAAATGAAATTTGGTATACAGATAATCTATACCCTGAGAAAGGACATAGGCTACTTTTTATTGCGAAAAGGGGGTTGTAAGGGGTTGAAAGGGGGGTAAAAAGTTACATTTCCACGCGGACGGAGTCGCGGGCGGCCGCTAGTATTATATAAGTAAGGTATGTTGATAGTACAACACAACATAGCTCGGGTTTGTGATCACCAATCCGCATTAGGCAAGTGTGGTGATTAAGCCTATTCCCATCATAGTAGCGATGACTTGATTTTTACTATATTACTTTACTTTTACGTTGCTAGTACGAGACAGGGATGGTCGCTAGAAGGGTAGGAAGCTACTAATTTTGTTGCTGACATGCTTCACTCACATTAACTTCGCTGTGACTCCGTTACATGTGCTAAGTAATTTGTGCAAGTATGAAAGCTAACTAATTCATTAGGTTCAGATAATGTTTAAGAAGTTGCATGGAGATTTCCCTAGGTAGGAAAAATGGTATGAAAATTGCGTACTTCAGTAAATTAATGTTTGGCATAAAAATATCGCCGTTAAATTAATAACACAATAGGTAACAAAAATTCATTAGAAGAGATTAAAGCGTAATATTTCAAAAAAAAGTCTATTTCTATATGATTAAGTCTTTTAGCTGAAATGTTGTTGAAATTAGACACGTGTAAAACAACAGTATCTGATGTAACGAAGAACGTTGAAACAATTTACATTAATTGGAATTAAAAGTTTTACATTAATTTGCATTTTAATACATTACAAAAACTTTGACCTTCGCAACCTACCACACGACAATAAGGTAGAGATCAAGAACTCTATAACTGTATTTTATTTCATTATGGCCGCCCGCAACTTCGTTTGCGTGACCTTTATGACTCTTGACTTAAAGATGATTATTATTTAAATAGATATAAAAAAAATATTACTTATTATAAATGTTCGTTTATAGGTTAATAGATTTTTAAGGCGGCTCGTTGATATTTTATACGAACTGCTAAGGAATGGAACAACTTGCCGGCTTCTGTATTTCCAGAGAGCTACAATTTGGGTGTCTTTAAGTCGAGAGTGAATAGGCTTCTTCTGGGAAAGCACGCTACATCTTAGACCTCATTGTCACTCTCCGTCAGGTGAGATGAGGTCAAGTGCAAACCCATTTAATATTAAAAAGAAATGATATCAACTTCTAATGAAAGTAACCTCCAAATTATTTTTTATTCCATTAGGGGATGTAAGTATTCTATTAAAGTTTGAATCTTATATTTTATCCATCAATTCTGTCAAAGAATGTGTATGCAAAAGTGGACTGGGCCAAGGAATCACGTAGTCCCATGAACAAACTTGGAACCCCCTTTTCGCTCCATTGGGGGTTTAAGTTCGGAATATCCTTCCTTATAGGATCTCATCCAAAAATGCTCATCACATTTGTCAATTTTCCATTCCATTTTATTCCATATTTGTTATAGTGGAGCTGGGCTCTTAGAGTTCCAAACCAGATGTTCCATGATCTTTGGTTTTTTTCATGGCATCATAAAATGCTCATCAATCTGAACAACTTTTGTTAAAGAGCCATTGACCTACCTCTTAAAGTTTAGCTGGGCTATTGTGGTTCTACATCAAGGAGCCTGGTCTTCAAAATATAATATATCCTATAAGTTGCCCTGATATTACAGCTACACAATAAAAAAAGTTTCATTCAAATTGGTTCAGTAGTTTCCGAGATTAGCGCGAACAAACAGACAAACAGATAAACAGACAAACAGACAAACAGACAAACAGACAAACAGACAGACAAAAATTTTAAAAATCATTGATTCATGTTCTGTTACTGTTTTTTAGTCGTCCTAGGTTATTTTGAGATAAATATCTTCAATGTACAGACACAGCATTTTTACATTTTTATTATATGTATAGATAATAGATACCTACATCATATCATTTCATGAAATAAGTACTTTTTCGTATAGGTACCTACGGTGTTAGGATGCAATTGATAAAACCAATATTTACCTAAAAATATAAGGACGGTCGTGGATTCCTCAAAATAACTCGTTGCCGTAGTCATAACAAATCGATTTGGTATTATAATAGAAGCAAATAACAAAAAGAAATGTAATAATTTGGAGATGTGTCACAAACAGTAAAAAGCACGCGTAAAAAATAATGTATGTTTCAAAAAATACAGCTTTATGAAATAACTAGTGGCCCGCCCTCACTTCGCTTCGGGACCGTAATTCAGAAACGAACCAATAGATGGCGCTGTGCTCAATTACATCGCGCAAGCGTTTCGTGTTTTCGGTTTACCTATAAGCCTTGTCGTTATCTATAGAAGTTATCTCTTTATAAATAGTATAGAAGATAGATAGATATACTTACAAGTTATATAATATGAAACTTATTTATTAAGTTACCCTGTTGCTCCATTTCGGCTAATGCCCGAAAAACTGTTTTTACATAAGTATAAGTATGTTTTACCGACTTATTTAAATAAATCTCGTTTGGTCATATCAAAATCTTGACTACATCAATGTGAATATAATAAGAGGAAACTATTTAAGAGAATTAATCGTAGTTTAGGTAAAGTGGTTTGTGATATTTATTAGGTTATAAACGATTGTGTACTTACCTAGTTAGACGAGTATCTGAGGAAGCTAAAGATAATTTACTAATAAGTACCTACTAGGAATAAATTTTATGTAGTCTCATCGAATTACTTTATTATTTTACTTTTTATTGCCTTACGCCAATGCCGGTAGTTAAACGTTTATCAGGTGCGTGTACCTATACAGCTTTGCATTCGTATCCAATATAGTGAGTTATCTAGATAAATCTTACATACAATTTTTTTATAAGAATAATAATTTATAGAGTAAAATAATCGCAACTTCTTTATTAAAAGCTTTATGGATGTTCTTCAAACTAGCCATCTAGTAAATTAGCCTTCAAAATCTTAAACAAATCAAAAATGTAACTTCTGCATATTTGACCTTAGCTAATGCCAAAGGTAGTCAATTAAAATTCAAAGGTGAAGAGCGTTAACCGTGATTTTCAAACATCGCTTGACACACGACGATAAATGATCGTGTGCGCATCTGTACAGTCAACAGAAAAACACCACACACTTGCAAATATCCTCCATAGATCTGAACTGTATTTCTGTAAGATAGAGCTCAGCGTGAGATGGAAGACATTTTGGTAGCGGCTGAGTACATTCACCCGCAGATTCCTTTCACCAAAATCAGTTGCAAATTAAACTGAGTTCGACTTGAGCGTGATTAAATTAATGATTGCCTCACATACGTAGCGGTAAAATGTGTGCGAGCACTGGCGTGTACAAAAAGTGGTTATCATATCGCGGATAAAAACTGCATGTTAGTGCTGTGCAAGGTGTAGCACATGTGAATAAACATTGAAGCATCTCGATGAAAACAAATCAATTAATAAGAGGTAGAAGAATTTTGCCGTAAACGGCATTCTCTTTTTACGTGATAGGGAACAGACTTTTGCAGGTACGGATCACCTGATTGGAAGCCAGTAGAGTCACAATTACCTACCTTCTCCCCTTACTAACGTTTAACGCTGAGTTTCCACAAAGCGGATCAGTGTGGAGTGAAATCCATCAACAGAAGAGACGCTCGTTGACTATTGGAGTTTTAATGCAATTCTATTGGTGGTTTTCACTCTGCTCCGTTTCCATCCATCCGTCTTCTACTACTATTATTTGTTTATTATTTATGTCTCCATACGGATATGTATTATATAAATAAACAATCTCGTTATCTATACAGATAGACTTTTGTCGCCTCGCACGCGCATTATCGGTGCTTTATCGTTTATACGAAGTGTCCCGATGGCGAATACACCGAGTATCTACGTCCAATACGCTTGTGAAAGATAAATCTTATCAGTTATAAAATTTTCCAAGAGTCAGTGAAAAATTAGAGTTCTCGAGTTAAATGCTTACATTATTGATCTTTCTAAGAAAATTTAACATAGGCATATCGACCTTATTCTACAGGTTTGTGTATATCAGAATCAATGAGTAGGTACATAGTCCGACAGAGAACCAGAGGTCACTGACATAGCCCACCGAATTAGCAAATGGCAGGGGGCTGGCTCACATTAGCCACAGAACTGACAACCGTTGGAGCCATAAAGTCCTTGAGGGGAGACGCGACTCGGTAAACGTAGTGTTGGACGCCCTGCTACAAGATGGGATGACGACATTTCGAAGCCTGGCTGGAGTGACGCTGGATGAGAGTGGCCGAAAATCGGGAGCGTGGCGTGCATTTGGGGAGGACCTAGTCCGCAGTGGACGAGCGTAGGTTGCTGCTGAGGTACAAAGTGGGAATTGAACCCACTTCTTTTATGTTTTATGCAGGCCACCATTAGGGTCATTCTTCGAGATTTTCGTGCCAGTTGATTAAATCTACTTCTACTTTATAGCAATAAAATTTACTGGGCAAGAAATAGCGGACCTCACTTTGCTTCCTATTAAAAGATATACAGGTAATAGCCTAAACCGGCATTTTGCCAGACATTACAATGTCGCAATGATGTCAAATTAGCAAGTAGTACGCAGTGTTAATGTAACCAGTGGCTCAATCTAATAATGAATGTACACTCAAGGGTGAACGCAGAGGTAGGTAGGTATAATCGGGGGATGATCCACTTTGTCGATGACGAGTGCATTATAGAGACTCAATGTTTGGATACACCTTGGATACTACTAAATACACAAATTTTCATACAAAGTTGATCACGTGACTTAGTCATTTTGTAACTATTAGAAAATGTCTTCAACATAGGTATTTCCAAAAATCATAGAACAAACTCTTCAGAAGTGTTAATGGAAGACGTGGATGAACGGGATGTAAATGTTTACAGATACTCGTAAATCCCGTATAATTAATTAGATATTGTTGTAGACTGCAATCGAATACACGCATCGTATTTGCACCTTGTGATGTCTCCGACTTCTAGACTTCTAAACATTTGCGGAACGGTATTTCCTAGAGTATAGCGTGGTATGCTAGTGTATCTAATAAATGCTTGACCGGTTTGAAAGTACCCAACTAGATGTTAGGAATGTGGCTCTAATACAGCTTTATAGAGGTATTTACTAGATAATAAAAACCTAAAATGTTCGAGACAAAATCGAAGTATGGTACGCGTTGCTTGTTTTTCAATGAAACAATTTGTTCGTTTGCAGCGAAATTGCGAAAGGTAGCATAAAAGTACTGTATCCTTCCCAAATCATTCATTTACTCGTTAAAAACATCGAATAAAATAAAACTTCTTTCGAACTTTGTGACTGAAGTATGCCAATATTAACATGAATCCAGTTTATCTGGTTCCCTGCCTAATTGGAACCGGGTTCTGACCCAGAACGTGAACCACAGATTGTTCAGCCTGCGCATGATATTATCGGCTTACTTTTACATGACCAAAAATTAGGGTACTTTCCCTAAATTATAGGTCCTATCTTATTTAATTGCATAGCTTTTTCATTTAAATAATTTGTTGGTTGTTGAAATTACCAATGATAATAAAATAATCCTTTATTTCCAACAAAATACTGTTTTAAAACGGACCTCTGAAGCTATGGGCAAGCCTACACATGTATTTGTTGCATACTTGCTGTTATAATAACATTTACAGGCATCAGAACACCAGTTCTGTTGAACGGTTACTCGAATTAGACGGCTCAACTTTAAAGTTTATTCCAAACAAAGCAAAGATTACGTTGAACAAACTCATATTTTAGCGTCTGCGTCTCGTGGGACTGCGTCTAGTTAGTGAGTGACTTGCGACTTATCCTTGCCGTTTTCCTCAAGATATGCATATTTTGAAACATGCACACAACAACAGACACACAATGTCATTATCAGATGCACTGCGCCCGCAACATGGAGGAAATAATCTTAATGCACGTGCGGTATGCAAACAACACACAAGTAGGTATGCAGGAACTAACTGCCGAAGAAAGTTCGTGATATCGGTATCTTATAAAATTAATGTATTCAAACTTGTTAACAGTATGCCAATGAACCAAGAGAAAGTACAAAGTGTAAGTAGCAAATAACGCCTAAAGGTAACTTCACTCCATTCTTGAAATACAAAGTGTCACAAAAACCGTTATAATCTATTAAACACAAGGTATAGTTTTATGGCACCAATCAATTGGTGATTATTAGAGATGCGCCGAATATTCGGTTGGTATTCGGTATTCGGCATATTCGGCATGTTTTTCACTATTCGTATTCGGCCGAATTATTCGGTTTTAGTGCCGAATATATTCGGTTTGAGTATTTCTACTTTTCTTTTTATATGACATGTAATGTAATATAAAAAGACAAGTTGGCGAGGAATGTGTTATAAAGCTAATAAATGAAAGCAATTAAACTTGAAATCAACATTTATTTCAACCTTTTAAGTCAGTCTACATATTTATTTCTTGACCTATTTATTTAGTAACACTCATTTTAAAAATTAAATCAACATATATTTACTAGCTCGATATTCATTTTACTATTTATTTTTCAAACTCAGATCAACATTTAAAATTTTAAATGCAAACACTTAAGTGGAAAATTACTATAAAATTAAAATATTAATCAACAATAGACACTACTATTATATATGTTTCTTGAGGTATCTCTCTGTTATATATTATAAAAATATAATAAAACATTTGCAAAAAGGAACATATTTAATCTAATATTTATAATTTGTAAGTGGTAAATTATGGTGCAGAAACACCAAGCTCTCGGCCCTCTCTGGCAAGAGTCTATTGCGTTTTTCTTCATACAGGTTCCCTGCTTCCGAAAATAAACGTTCGCTATACACACTACTACTCGGCGCACTTAAAAACACTCTAGCTAAATTTGCTAAATGTGCATATTTTGTCTTATGCTTTGCCTACCAATCAAATGGACTCTGGTTTCGTGGTATTAAACTTTCACTTTCATAGCTGTCCAATTCCACTGCGATTGGGCTTTTAGGATCTTCCGAAATGACAGGGTCCTTAGAGGCAAGTTCTTCATAACAATTCCAAAATGTCACATGAGATTCCTCTAAAAAATTTGAAACGTTTTGTGGAGGTCTCCCTCTGTTTGTAGCTTCATCTTCGCTTGAGCTCTCAGCATCAGGGTCGCTTCTTTGAATCGCTTCTAGAAAAAGCTTTCTCCTTACCAGTTCATAATTTTCTTGGGCAAAAAATCTCGTTCTGAATCGGGGATCCAACAATGTGGAAAGGCAGTAGTATTTATCTCCTTCCAAATTTTTAAAACGTCCCTGGACTTCGTCTTGTAGTTTTTGTACCATTTCTGGGACATTTGAACATATTTCTGAAATTTCAGGCTTTGTTAAATATTTGATTAGAGTGTTGCTGTGGGGAATCACTTCTGAAATTGTAGAAAATGTGGAACTTGTTATTTTGGTAATTTCTTCAAAAGGCTTTATAGACTACTGGCCCGTGTTAAAAAAATGATGGGTCATTTGAACCACCAGATGACCTATGTAGAACGATATAAGAGCATAAAATAATAAGATTCAGCATTATGCCGTCACTTGTAAGCTGTCCAACTGAGTGCAGGTGAGAATTCAAAAGTACAGGTAGAGTGGGTATATTTTGGTCATATATTTTTGTACGGCATTCATTACTATCGATAGATCCATGAAAAATAATAAGACAACGCGTAGTGCCGTACAAAAATGGTGGTCCAAAAAGTCGGATTTTTCTTTTGATTTTCCGACAATTTCCAGGGTGAATTTGGTCATTTGATTTTGTACGGCATCAGTTTCATGCTATTTCAGTACTGCTTCTTATACATTATTCCGCAACGCCGTACAAAAATCATGCGACAAGGAGAAAAAACCGAGGGTTGCAACCCCCTCTCTTTCTGTGGTCCACGGGGTGATTTGACACAACATCAAATTAATTTATTTCGAAAGTATTTTATGCATAGATAATATTTTTTCATATGCCGTACATTTTCGTTGGTTCAAAGGGGAAAACCATATTTTGTATTATCATCATTATTAAAATATCAAATTTTTCTTAAAAATAATTGTTTTATTTCTTCACATCATTACAATGAAACAAATCAATTATATATATGTATCAATAATGTTCGAAGTATATAGTAAACCAAAAAGTATACAAAACTGTTGATACTGTGGTTGACAGTTAAAATTTTTGGATATATATACACACCGTTTCACTTAATAGTGATTTAATCATATTATCAATTGTTCTCTTCAAAAATATATTAATGCCGTACTGTATCAGATGGCCATAAAGTACCCTTTAGATAGTAGCGTCATTTTCATCAGCCTAAAAGATATGGTCTGCATTAAAATGTACGGCATCATTTTTTCCTAATTTATTTATGTTAATACTATTTAAAACATGAGATACAATGTAGAAAACTGCTATATTTCATTAATGTATGATATTTAAATTTCTTCAATAATTTGAAAAATTACAGTTTTTGTGTTTCTCTATAATTTTTTTCAGAACAGTTTCTTTTGAACGGCAATACTATATAACAATTGTATTTTACATTATCATGTTAAAAAAAAGTTCCCGTACAGGATCAAATGATTTTACACCTTTATAAATCAAGAATACGATGAAATTAAGATAATTATTGATATACATTCAAATGAACAATCATTTGTTGACGGCATTATTTTTAATAGTACTTTTAAGTGTCAGATAATGTTTTGGAACCAAAGCCGTACTTTTTCAAATCACCCTTTGTACCACGGAAAGAGAGGGGGTTGCAACCCTCGGTTTTTCCCCATTGTCGCATGATTTTTGTACGGCGTTGCGGAATAATGTATAAGAAGCAGTACTGAAATAGCATGAAACTAATGCCGTACAAAATCAAATGATCAAATTCACCCTGGAAATTGTCGGAAAATCAAAAGGAAATCCGACTTTTTGGACCACCATTTTTGTACGGCACTACGCGTTGTCTTATTATTTTTCATGGATCTATCGATAGTAATGAATGCCGTACAAAAATATATGACCAAAATATACCCACTCTACCTGTACTTTTGAATTCTCACCTGCACTCAGTTGGACAGCTTACAAGTGACGGCATAATGCTGAATCTTATTATTTTATGCTCTTATATCGTTCTACATAGGTCATCTGGTGGTTCAAATGACCCATCATTTTTTCAACACGGGCCAGTAGTCTATTAATAGAATTAAACATTCTTTGAGAATCTGCCACTGTCTTTCAGTACAATTTTGAATGTTAACCGAGCCAGAATTGTCAGAAATGTAAAGCGAAATCGCACGTTTTTGTTCAACAATTCTTTCCAACATGTAATAGGTGCTGTTCCACCTAGTTGCGACGTCCTGTACAAGCTGATGCTCAGCTAGATGAAGTTCTTTCTGGATATCTTTCAGCTTTTGTTGCGCCGTGCTGGAGTGATTGAAGTGTGTCACTATTCTTCGAGCAGAGATCAAAGCATCCCTTATGTTTTCAACCTCTAATGCTGCTTTAATTGCCAACTGCAATGTATGTATAAAACACCCCTTGCCTTCAAATGCACTTTCTCTTATGGCTTTTACCATATTGGGACCATTGTCTCTCACAATCACATGGATAAGCGAAGATATGTCCCAATTTGAGGCTAATTCTGCTAATACAGAACGTATATGATCACCTGAATGAGACCCAACAAAATGTTTCATTTGCAGAACTCTATGGTGTAGTACAAAGTCCTCATTGAGCCAGTGTGCAGTAAAGCTTAGAAAGCTAACCATGTTGTTCAAGCAAGTCCACATATCAGATGTAATGGAAACCGCCTTGGCTTTTGAGATTTCATCTTTGATACATTTTTTCACTCTCTCATAAATTGCTGGAATCACCACTTCACTCATATACTTTCTTCCAGGCAACTTATATTTAGGCTTCAATAAATGCATTTACCTGTCAAAGCCTTTGTTTTCCAGAATCGAAATAGGCTGATTGTCAGTTGCGATCATTTCAGCGATGGCGTTATGAATTTCTTTTGCTCGAGTATCATTAATGTCCCATTTCGTGACAAAAGCCTCCTCCAAAGTTTGTTGTGTACCTTGTGAATGAGACCGGTCAACACTTGAAGTTGTGGGTAAAGTGTCGAAGCTATGTTCAGGAGCGTTTGCTGAAGAAGACGATGTTCCTGGCAGTTGTGCTTTAAAATGCTTCATCTTCAAATGATTTGTCATTCCACTCGTCGAAGCACCGCGCCCTGTTCCACCACGAGAAATAACACAACTACACAAATTGCACTTGACTTTCGTTTTGTCATCTCCTATTTCGTCAAAAAAGTCCCATGCACGTGATCTTTTACGCCCACTCATATTGCAAACACCTTAAAGTTATTATTTTAATTTATTTACAACGTATTCGTGTGATGTTTTAAAACTAAATGACGGCGCGGTGAGTGCGCGGGTGGCGGGCGGCGAGGTATGGCTCGCTCGCAACTAGCCAGCGGCGACAGGCGGCGTGCATGTTTGAACCTGTTTACGCGGGAATTCAGTGAAAAGGTTAACCGAATAATTCGGCCGAATATTCGGTTCGGTAAAGATTGGACCGAATATTATTCGGTATTCGGTTATTCGGTGAAACCACTATTCGGCGCATCACTAGTGATTATAGTATGTTGATGGATCCGACTTTGATAAATCAACGACCATGAATAACCAAATAAAAGTAATTTACAAGGTAATTGATAAAGCCGTTATTAAGGATTCAATAATGATGTAAGTGGGATATTTGCCTACTGACGCCATATGTTTTTTATAGCTAAACAATAGGAGCGTCAGCTGAAGAAAAACTATTCGGAACGCTCGAGCAGGCGTGACGCGGCACGATATTCAATTTAAACTTACGACGAGTTCGCATTTAACATTCTGCTGATACAAGTAATTTATCTTTCGCAATTTTCAATTCGTGAGCGGAAAAATGTGTGGAATAGGTATAACTGCGGTCATACAGGTAATCGGGCACAACAAGCGTGCGTTAGCTTTCGACATCACAGGATGACCTGGTTGAGGCTTCTGACGCGTAAGCGGAACGTGCCTCCTGCATTCGCCAACATTTAAACAATTTACAATTCACTGAAAGAGAAATTTCTACACGTCTGCTGTCGGAATTTCATAAAAACAACGCGATCCGATAAATACGAATTATTTACATAACATTGGCGTCTGGTGCCGGTTTTTCGGTAATTTTGAGCATCGATCCCAAGGTCAAGGCGATGGCAAACTGTCCCCGCACCGCCATTTCTATGATACAACTTAATAAACCATGTGCTCAAATATAAGTAATATTACGCAGTACTCTATATTTATCGCGTGTTATCAAAGAAGGCGACGAATGGCATTCAGTCAAAAATTACTCTGTAGGTGTTTCAATCTTAGTTTCTTTTGTAGTCAACAAGCATACATATAGACCCAGATTGATGGTTTGCAGACAAACGCTCGCTATGTTACCTTTGAATGCGTGCGACATGAATTTAAAGAAAGTAACTTCAAGAAATAGATTTGTCACCAGGCAGGAATGTGTGGGAGTACGTAGGTAAGTACCTACTTAAAAGCAAATTTTTCTTAAGAATTTGGTAGACAAGATTTAACTACACCATATCACATCTACAATAATAAAAATAAAATTGAGACAACATTACATACTGAAATTATCCTGTTCCTAAAGTTTTCCCTTGTACTATGGAAACCAGTAACAAAAGTACCACAAAAGTGTTGGTTGGGTCTACACAATCTGTTTCATCACAACATTTGTGTTGGTGTGGAAATTGAACCCGCGCCAAACCAATCCT
>JABMDO010000476.1:0-28295 GCA_014851415.1 Cnaphalocrocis medinalis
TTTGGTAGACAAGATTTAACTACACCATATCACATCTACAATAATAAAAATAAAATTGAGACAACATTACATACTGAAATTATCCTGTTCCTAAAGTTTTCCCTTGTACTATGGAAACCAGTAACAAAAGTACCACAAAAGTGTTGGTTGGGTCTACACAATCTGTTTCATCAACAAACATTTGTGTTGGTGTGGAAATTGAACCCGCGCCAAACCAATCCTCTAATTAAAGTGGTCGTCATTATCTGACATGACCTATAATACAATATTTTTGAGTTACTAAATATATTTTGGTCTGATTTTTATCTGTTTTCCAGGTTCAGTATTGAAAGGAGCAAATACGGCGCGAGAGCACCTTCTAAAAGCTTTAACTGAGTTACTCCTAGGAGACCAGTTAGCAGCAGAGTATCTCATTTGTCATCTAATTGCTTGTGTGTAAGTTTGAATTACTTGTAATTTTCCGTAATTAGGGTGTCAAAGGCTTCATTCACTTTCTATTTATTAATTAAAAATAAATTAATTTGAGCCACAATTGCGCTGCCAATCTTTTGACCCCCTTTGCTCTCGATTGAGCCTGCAGTACTCTCACTTGCTCATTGAAACAGCGCTGCTGCACGCTGGATATTTGAAGTTATTTATAGATAATTACAGAAATCATCAAGGTTTAACGATAATAATAATAATTCTGAACTGTGTTTATCGAATTTACAGGTATCTTCGACAAGAGACATTGAACCTTGGCCAGTTCTGCCTGAATCTCTCCAACTTACCCACACAGAAGTACCCAAACTATGCTAAACAGCTGTATGATATTATCAGGCAGTTTGTTACTAAGAGCTACTATCTTCCATTAACAATAGAAAATATGAATACGCTTTCATTATTACCAAAGTAAGTGTAACTTCTTTATATACCACGCACTTTAAAGCGACAGCTGCACTTCGTTCAATCATCGCCGGGCCGGGCCAAAATTTGAACCAGAGTTTTTCTGTTGAACTCTCAGCACCAGCCCAAAGTCTGGATGTTGGTAGTTTTGTATCACCATGCCTCGGAAAGCACGTTCGGCCGTTGTTCCAGCGCTTGATCCCTCTTCGGTCTTGTTACCCTGGTTATATGAGAGTAATGGAATAGAGAGTGCACTTGTGTTTGAGCACACACTTGTACACTATAATATGTCCTGCGTCAGTCGTCGTCGCCGTAACATCGATTAGGAGGACAAAGCGTCAGCGATAAATGTTTATAAACAAGCAAAGACCCGTCACAAGACAGATATAACCTCACAACTTATCTGGGACCAAACTGAAACCAGCGCCGAGCAGCATCCAGCATCAGGCTGAGATTGGTGCCCTTAGCCCAAATAGTTCTTTTTTACTAGTATTTTATCATTCTTGTTATACTTATAGGTATTTATAGCAATAAAGTTCGTCATCATTATCAGCAACCCATACTTACTCCCTACATAGGTCTCCCCTAATGCACACCACCGCTAACGATTTTCGGCCACTCACATCCAGCCCACACCATCCCATTTTGTCGCAGGGCGTTACCAGCCATTGCTAGTTACTTATGGCAGTAAAGTTATCATTTATTATTATTACTTTCAGAAAAGATTACGAATGCAATCGCCTCACGAGCGGTGTGCTACAACTCAGCAAGGACACGCATTTGGTTCTGGACGAGACTAAGATGGAGCAAGGCACGCTGGACGCCACCGGCGTCGGGAACGTGGCCGCGCTCGGGAACATGATCACTACGCAGAAGGTGGAATACGACTTCAAGTACTATAAGATGGAGTTTGACTCCGGATGTGGGAGTCTTGATACTTTCGGAGGGGAAATCGTTGTTGCCTGTAAGTTTTAAGAGTCAGGTGTTTGACATGACGCAACCTATTATAACTATACCTTTCACAAAATAGCTTGATATGCAGAATGGAGTTATTCATAAGAAAGATAGTATGTAATTTGAGAAATGTATGAGGGGGCTACCGCGTGTGATAAATCCGCTAGATGGCGTACTTGAGAACTGAGGTCCAACTTCGACGTCATTGGTTGTTTAGTGACAAATCGACATCTCACATCAAAAATAACCAATCACCGTGTAGATGGACCTCAGTTCTCTAGAACGCCAGATAGCGGATTTTACCAAGATTTTACACACGCGGTAGCCCCCATTGTCCTTTCTTGCCAACTGTCGCTGGTATCAAGTTAAGTTGTGGGAACTATAATAGCATCCTCTATAATGCTTTTATTTATTTTTAGTGTGATTATCATCTACCATTGAGACCTGAGCAGTCTTCACTAGAAATATTTGATGCCATTGTGGAAGCTGCCACCTATTACCTGAAGGAAGATATTATGAACATCATCAGGACTTATTTGACTAGCATTAAGCTGGTTAAGTACACCATTAGTGATGATTTACAGGTGAGATATTTGGCATGCTTGGACATTTCAAGTCATACCATGATAGGCATGTTAACCATGCTCAGGGTGTTGATAACCTGTATCTAACTACTATAACCACTCTATATTAGTGGCCCAGCCTCACTTCGTTTCGTGATTGCTATTAGTTCACTCGACCAATAGATGGCGCCAGGTGTAATTACAATGCGCAATAGTTTACATAGGATAAAACAAATGGACACAGGAGTTGGACTGTAGCGGACATTGTTATCAAAGAGTTTGTGATACCTGCTAAGAAATATATTCACTCCCTCAGATATAGACACATAAAATAATAAATGTGTGCGTAGTTTAGCACGCGATGTAGGCAGCCGCCTATCCTATGTCTTATCTATTTTGTGTGCCTATCTACGTTGCGTCGTAACATATAACAATATATGTTTTCCAGTTTGTAGAAGACGACTTCATAGAAATGCGAAGCAAGTCAGACAGCCAGAACCCAGTAACAGCAGATGACCTGCACAGGCTGCTGGTTCTCGCCCGCCTGGTGGGCTTATCGCGCGGCTGCGATCACCTCACCAAGGACTGCTGGGAGATCACTAAGAACATGGAAGCAGAGAGGCTGCATAGGGTCAAAAACCGGGTCCCTAATGTTTTTTAAATTAAAAAAAACCTGAGATGAAATCAATAAACATGTTTTTTTACTTTTTCTTTGTTTTAATTATATGGAAACCAGAATCGATAGAAGTACCATAATAACCTAGATCTCAAAGACAATTATTTTAATCTGTAGTGTTGAATGCAGGAATCAAACCCGCCAACCTTGCTTTTAAAATACCTAAGTTCAAACCAATAAGCTAATTGCTTTTGAAATATGTATGTACTGATGTTCAAACCAATAAGGTAAATGGGTCATCAATAACAGTTGACAAGGTGTACTGATAGAAGCTAGTCTTTGATGTTGTAAGGCCCACAGAGAGTCCAAACACAATAGAAAATCAATTATGTTTGCCTATTAGAAGGCTTTTGGGTCTTACAACATTAAGTGAGAAAAAAAAACAAGATTAGAATAGAGTCTTATATTCTAAGTCCAAAAATGACGTTCACAATGCATCAGGAATGATATTTGGTTTTATATGACATGACCATTAATGGAGATTGTTATAGTAACTTATGGATTAACATTATAACTAAAATTTAAACTATTCTTTCATCTCTCCTTCTTCATCCTCTTCCTCGGCTCCTCTTACATAAAGGACATTGTTGCATCTAATTAAAACTTCACCAAGGTTACCTGAAACCAAAAAGAGAATACACATATACATAGTTATAGCGTATTGATGCTGAATCCAAAATCCATTCATTACGATAGTCAAATTAAGTAATAACTTTTATCTTAGTGTGTAATTCCCAGTTGCGTCCAAGGCTATCGCTTTGGTAGGGCCCAACCAATGTTCATGTTTCATAGGTTTTGTCTTTTCCCGATAAAACCTATGACGATACCAATTCCCGCGTACCTACCTTGTTTTGTTTACTAACCTGTGCACGAGCCATCAACAATTTCTTCAGTGTTTGCCAGTTGTAAGTTCATATACCCATCAGCAGATACCAGTAATCCTTTGTATTCATGACCCCATTTCAATTTTACAAGAACTGATTTACCAGTCAAGCTATTGAGGAAAGGTTTGGGGTTAATGGGCATAGCCGCTGCCATTTTTGAGGATTATCTGAAATACACATCAAGAATGTTGAAACTACTACTTGTAAAGGAGTACGATATTTAACAGGTACATGGTAAATTTACTTACTTTAAAACCTACGAGATACAAAAAATGTAAAGTATTTAGATTTTATAACCTAAAACAGCAGAACAGAACAGAAAGAACGCCGCCGCTTTTTTTTGTTGATCGCACAGTAGTGCCACAGATTATCGATATATTAAGACTTAGTTTCGGAATTTTGTATTTTTGGAAGGGGCTTACCACCGACATTTAGCGCAATATTCATAGTTCGCTTTTGTAGGAGAAATTATACCTAATAATCGCAATATTTTGGGTGGTTTTGTTGCTGGCATTATTTTTATTCATGCCTATAAAAACGTGCTTTACTCCGCGAATTAGAGTTGCGTAGGTAGTGCTTGTTGGGCATCCGGCATTCATTGCATCAACTTGCATTGTATTGTATCATTGTATGTATGTCTTTGAGTATATAGCCACTGGAGATGCCATACCGGGCGTTTCCCCTCCGGCAAAGTACATTGGTCAACTATTCGGAACTGGTCAACTAAGTTATACAAAACTACTTGGATGTCGCTACATCGCCATTTTGCATCGCTCCGTGTCGCGTGACGTTTCTCTTAAAAATGGTGAATTGTGCAGTATTTTCATGTAAAGGCGATCTGACAGCTAAAATTCGCAACAAGATCGCGTTTCCTATCATAAGTAATGACTTTTATTAATTATTAAATGTGTATTAAACTAGAAAATCTATTTAATAAAAAACCGTTACGATACGTAAACGACAGAAAAATTTAATAATGATATCGTGGTATCGTCCTAGTGATGGGACCAATTAAAATCAACTCGACATTTGAATGAATCATCACTCACTGCAGTTAGTTTCAAAATCCGTTCTTTTCATTACATTTTGAATAAAATAGTATAGACGTATATTATAATATTAAAACATTGTAAAGTGAATTAGAGAAATTACTGTCCTTTCTTCTGGTCATACGATGTTGGAATTTATTCTAAAAATAAAAAGAATTGGTGGCTATAAAATATTTCGAGGTAAAAGGAATAAAATATGTGGTCCGGGAGTATCATGCATGATAACGGAGTAGATAGTAAACCATAATTGGAGCTCGCTAATTTTAATAAAGAAAAGTATACGAATGTTCGTTTATCCAATATTTCAAAAAAATTAGACCCCCAGAATATATTCGACACGTGTACAATAAACTTATTCATTTTGAAAAATCAATATAAATGCGTAATAAGGATTTTTTGTAATATTTCAATAAATCATTCTAATTAAAAATATATTGTTTCATTTACTCTCCCTTTGTTTGTCCAAATGTTTAACCCCAAACTAGCGCACATTTGTAATTTTTTAGGGTTCCGTAGCCAAAATGGCAAAAACGGAACCCTTATAGTTTCGTCATGTCCGTCTGTCCGTCTGTCCGTCTGTCACAGCCGATTTACTCGGAAACTATAAGTACTACAGTGATGAAATTGATGGGAATATGTGTTGTATGAACCGCTACAAAAATATGACACTAAATAGTAAAAAAAAGAATTGGGGGTGGGGCCCCCCATACATGTAACTGAGGGATGAAATTTTTTTTTCGATGTACATACCCGTGTGGGGTATCAATGGAAAGGTCTTTTAAAATGATATAAAGTTTTCTAAAAAACATTTTTCTTAAAGTGAACGGTTTTTGAGATATCAGCTCTCAAAGTCGTAAAAAGTATGTCCCCCCCCCTCTATTTTTATAACTACGGGGTATAAAATTCTAAAAAAAATAGAGGTGATGCATGCTAATTAACTCTTTCAACGATTTTTGGTTTGATCAAAGTATCTCTTATAGTTTTTGAGATAGGTTGATTTTATTATATTTGCTGCTACGGAACCCTTTGTGCGCGAGCCCGACTCGCACTTGGCCGGTTTTTTACGTTTTAGTATGTATTGCACAACTTCACCATTTTTTAGGGTTCCGTAGTCTACTCGTCATGTCTGTCCGTCTGTCTGTCTGTCTGTCCTGGCTCGTTCTCCGCCGTTTCTGCACCGATTGCCACTGAAAATTGGTAAAGAGATGTATACTGATAATCCAAAAATTGGTTTTTAACATTATTGAAAAATAATTATTTTTCACCCCCCTTTCCATACAGCGAAAAGTTAATTCGAAAAATAAATTCGACTTACCCCATCGTCTGGTCGGTATCGTTAAAAAGGTATCTTTAAATACAACAAAAATTGCCTTGACATAATGTGGATCAAACCCCCCTGTCGACTACAGGCTGGTTAGAAAGCCACTTTATTTATAAGAAGAAAACGGTGTGTGATTTTTCCTTTTCTGTTTTGTCATCTGTCATAGAAGTGTAACGGTGGTTTGTCGATTTTTCATTATATTTTTATTTACTATTAACATCTATTATTTATTTCATCATACAGTCCATTCCCGTAGCTCACATTTGGTCTTCGAATAAGCAGGCCGAGTTTTGTTAAAAATCGTACCTGTTGTAGTTTCTGGGCCAAACGGCGATCACGAAACATTCGCTCTTTTGGATGATGGATCGACCGTTTCAATGATTGATTTTGAGTTAGCTGACGAATTAGGTCTGTCAGGTCGTGAAGACCGTATTCATATCGAAAGCGTGACAGGTTCCCGGGGAGGTGTTCGGTCAAAATTAGTGAATTTCGGCATACGGGGCAAAAATTGTTCAGATATCTTCAACATTAAAAACGCTCGAGCAATTTCAAATTTGTCACTGTCGCCGCAATCAGTTTCTCCTGATGACCTCCAAGGTTTTCCACATTTGAACGATATCGCCGAAGAGCTCGCTTATGTCGATGGGTCTCCTAAGATTCTGATTGGCATAAGTGATTGGCAGATGATGATGGCTCTGGAGAATCGGATTGGTAGGCCGGCGGAACCGGCAGCAGTGCGCACGGTGCTCGGGTGGGTACTATTTGGCGCGATGAATAGGTTTTCTGCGCCTTTCGTAACAATCAATCATTGCACGGTTTCGTCCAAAGATCAGGAACTAGATATTTTAATAAAGGACCATTACCGCTTAGAAAACTTAGGTGTTAAGCTTCAAGAGCCGTTTAGCGAGTCTGAGAAACGTGCGTTAAACATCCTTGAGGAGACCTCGAGGCGTTTGCCTAGTGGTAGGTTCGAGGTTGGTTTGCCATGGCGGGAGGATGCTCCATCCGTACCAGACAGTTTTAACCATGCCACGGCTCGCCTTAAGAATCTAGGTAAACGTTTCTTGAAGGATCAAACTTACTTCGATCTCTATAAGTTAAATATCGAGGCTTATGTCGAGAAAGATTACGCAGAGGAGTGTGTTGATTCTCATCAGCGCCCAATTTACGAGTCTAGGCGGTGGTACTTGCCACATTTTGGGGTTACTCATCCTCATAAGCCGGGCAAGCTCAGGATTGTTCATGATGCGGCCGCTCAGTCATGTGGGGTCAGCTTGAATTCATTGCTTCTTCCCGGTCCCGATCTATTGCAATGTTTGCTAGGGATACTTCTCCGGTTTCGTGAGGGTCAAGTCGCGCTAGCTGGTGATATACGCGAGATGTTTCCACAAATAAAAATCAGGGAAGAAGATCGCGACTGTCAGCGATATCTCTGGTGTCCAGACGGGCCGGGGGCAGAAGTCAGAGAGTTCAGGATGTCTTCACTCATATTTGGGGCTACGTCTTCTCCTTTTACGGCGAATTATATCAAAAATAAAAATGCTGACGAATTTAGTGAAAATTATCCTGAGGCTGCCCGAGCTATTAAGGAGGATCATTACATGGATGATTTTTTGGGAAGTGTGGACTCGGTAGAGGAAGCAGCCAAGTTGGCCGCTGATGTAGTACACGTTCACTCTTTATGTGGATTTCAAATGAGAGAGTGGGTGTCAAACAGAGTCGAGGCTCTCGCTAGTATTCCATCCGAGTTGATCAAGCAAGGTTTTACAAACGTCAATTTGGATTTAGATGGTACAACTATTCGCGTATTAGGTCTGGTTTGGAACCCACATAACGACAGTTTTACGTTTAACGTGGAATTACCTCCACCGCCACCTGGAAGGTTTTCTAAGCGTCAAGTCCTTCGGGACTTAATGAGAATCTACGACCCTTTAGGCTTCTTAGCCCCTCTTATTACCAAAGGTAAAATTCTCTTTCAGAGAACTTGGCGGTTAGTTTCTAGCTGGGATGAAAATTTACCATCTGAAGAGTGTGCTCTATGGCGTGATTGGTATGAGCAAATCGCTCTTATTTGTACTCTATCTATCCCGCGGTGTTACAGGCTAACCCCTTTACCCCCTTTACGTAAGGAATTACATATTTTTGTTGACGCCAGTAGCGAAGCGTATTCATGCTGTTTGTACTGGAGATTTGCTTACAGTGACGGTTCTGTAAGCACATCGTTTATTATAAGTAAAACTCGCGTGGCTCCATTGAAACCCACGACTATACCTAGGTTGGAGCTGCAGGCAGCCTTATTAGGCGCTCGTTTGGCATCGAAAGTTTGCAGCGAGATCAGACAAAAACCAACCGGGAGGGTTTTCTGGACTGATTCTCGTATAGTTCTATCTTGGATCAGGCGCGACCCGCGAGATTTTAAAACATTTGTTGGAAATCGGCTGGGTGAGATTTCCGAACTTACCTCGCAGAGCGATTGGCGTTGGGTTCCGACAGCGCTGAATGTAGCGGACGACGCCACTCGCTCCTCGGTCAAGAACCTCAACCTTTTAGATAGGTGGCTTCATGGGCCTGCTTTTTTAAAACTCTCTGAGTCCGAATGGCCTGTGGAGGAATCCAGTGAAATGGAATTGATAGATGAACTGGAACTGAAGTGCAATGAAATTGTAGTCTCACATGAGAGCACCTCAGTCCCGGACGCTAACCGGTTTAGTTCGTGGGTTCGCCTTCTTCGAACCACAGCCAGGTTGTTTCAGTTTATTAGAATCCTCAAAGAATGTCGTCAGTTTCAGACGCGGCTGCAGCGGCCACATCCGCTACTCGCCCGTGACATCAGGAAGGCTGAAGAGTATCTGCTGAGGGCCAGCCAGTCCAGTTGCTTCACTTCGGAGCTGATAGCGGTTAAGAATGGTCAGCCACTTCCAACAAGCTCGCGACTGAGAAATTTGAAGGCGATAATGAATGACCGAGGCTTCCTTGTACTTGACAGCCGTATCAAGGCTTGTCAGGTGGTTCCCGAAGGTATGAGGGCTCCTATTATTTTGGATGGACGATGTCACACCATCAGGCTGTTGATCACTTTTTATCATGAGTGGGCCGGACATGGTCATAATGAAACAGTCGTTAATGAATTGAGGCAGCGTTTTTACATTTTACGACTAAGGCCGACTGTTCGTAGCGTTGCTTCATCGTGCTTGAAGTGCCGAATCAAGAAAGCTGCTCCAGTAACTCCACCAACCGGTGATTTACCAGATGTTCGACTGCAACACCATCAGCGCCCTTTTACCTTTTGCGGCTTAGATTACTTCGGTCCATTAGACGTTACCATTGGCCGAAGGCGGGAGAAGCGCTATGTCGGTTTGTTCACATGCTTGGTAACGAGAGCCGTTCATTTGGAGGTGGTGCACAGTTTGTCTGCGGATTCCGCCATTATGGCCCTGCGTCGGTTTATCGCTCGAAGAGGATGTCCCCAGCGAATATACTCTGATAACGGAACCGCTTTTGTTGGGGCTAGTAGGGAGATAAATCAACTTTGGCAGCCTATTACCGATTTCGCTGTCGATAAGAAAATTGAGTGGCACTTTCTACCCCCAGCAGCACCTTTTATGGCGGGAGTTTGGGAGCGTTTAGTCGGCACCGTTAAGAGAACTCTAGCTGCTATTTTATCGGAGCGCAGCCCTAAGGAAGAGACACTCGTCACGTTGTTGGTGGAGGTTGAGAACGTGGTTAACTCAAGGCCGTTAACACATGTCCCGGTTGCTGCCGATGAGGAGCCGGCTTTGACACCCAACCATTTCCTCTTGGGATCGTCTTCTTCACTGCCCCACACCAATGAACCATTGACAGACGACGTGTTGCAGGCGAGGTCTGCCTGGAAGAAGGCGATGAGGCTCGCAGATCATTTCTGGACCAGGTGGGTTCGAGAGTACCTTCCAACTCTGGCCCCTCGACGTCGCCCTAATTGCTCTCGGGAGAACTTAAAGTTAGGAGATATTGTTATAATTTGCGACAGTGGCTCACCTAGAGGAGTTTGGCCGAAGGGCAGGATTACGGCGACATACCCAGGAAAAGATGGCACGGTGCGGGTGGCGGATGTCGCCACTGCGGCGGGAACGCTCAGGCGACCAGTTCGCAAACTTGTAAAGATTTGCGAGGGTTAACATATTTTTTGTTTTAGTTTTTATATAGGAAGATAATTTAATTAGTTTGTTATGTTTTCAATGTGTTATTTCATGGTTGTTTAGTTTTGTTTAGAGTCTAGCCAGCCTGTAGTCTGATTATCTAGTAAGACTGAGCCTTACGGGCGGGAGTATGTCGACTACAGGCTGGTTAGAAAGCCACTTTATTTATAAGAAGAAAACGGTGTGTGATTTTTCCTTTTCTGTTTGTCATCTGTCAATGAAGTGTAACGGTGGTTTGTCGATTTTTCATTATATTTTTATTTACTATTTAAATCTATTATTTATTTCATCATACAGTCCATTCCCGTAGCTCACACCCCCAGTTTCGAGATATATTAATACAAAGTTAAAATTAGAGCTTCCTCTCCCCCCCCCCAACTTTTGAAATACTATTAAAATAATTCTGAAAAAAATATGCTCTATACCTCCAAGTAAGTACCTACGTACAGCCACACATCACAGTAAATACTGTCGTACACATTAAGTTGAATATCAGTTGAGGAAATTTGACAGATTGTGGTAACCTGATGTTTGGCTGACTGTACTTTTAACGAAAACTTTAGCGGACTCTGTATAATACATAGTATTTTTAATACAACTTGACCAACTTATGACGTGCAGTTGCCCTAACTAAATGGTAATGTATGGAAATAACTATCTAACTTAACTATGAAAATAAGGTTTAGGCTGCCTGTCCATTTAAGCGGAGCGATGCGGCGGAGCGGAGAAACGGACAAATATTAGCCAATAGTATTTATTTATTTTAGCCAGTAGAATTTTTGTGTAATACTATTGGCTAATATTTGTCCGTTTCTCCGCTCCGCCGCATCGCTCCGCTTAAATGGACAGGCAGCCTAAACCTTAATCCTCAAAGAATGTCGTCAGTTTCAGACGCGGCTGCAGCGGCCACATCCGCTACTCGCCCGTGACATCAGGAAGGCTGAAGAGTATCTGCTGAGGGCCAGCCAGTCCAGTTGCTTCACTTCGGAGCTGATAGCGGTTAAGAATGGTCAGCCACTTCCAACAAGCTCGCGACTGAGAAATTTGAAGGCGATAATGAATGACCGAGGCTTCCTTGTACTTGACAGCCGTATCAAGGCTTGTCAGGTGGTTCCCGAAGGTATGAGGGCTCCTATTATTTTGGATGGACGATGTCACACCATCAGGCTGTTGATCACTTTTTATCATGAGTGGGCCGGACATGGTCATAATGAAACAGTCGTTAATGAATTGAGGCAGCGTTTTTACATTTTACGACTAAGGCCGACTGTTCGTAGCGTTGCTTCATCGTGCTTGAAGTGCCGAATCAAGAAAGCTGCTCCAGTAACTCCACCAACCGGTGATTTACCAGATGTTCGACTGCAACACCATCAGCGCCCTTTTACCTTTTGCGGCTTAGATTACTTCGGTCCATTAGACGTTACCATTGGCCGAAGGCGGGAGAGAAGCGCTATGTCGGTTTGTTCACATGCTTGGTAACGAGAGCCGTTCATTTGGAGGTGGTGCACAGTTTGTAAAAATAAGGTTTAGGCTGCCTGTCCATTTAAGCGGAGCGATGCGGCGGAGCGGAGAAACGGACAAATATTAGCCAATAGTATTTATTTATTTTAGCCAGTAGAATTTTTGTGTAATACTATTGGCTAATATTTGTCCGTTTCTCCGCTCCGCCGCATCGCTCCGCTTAAATGGACAGGCAGCCTTAGGCCCATCTTTTGGATACGGAACACTTTCATGTGCGTGTCCGACACGCTCTTGGCCGGTTTTATTTCACAAACTGACTAAATAAATATTTATTTATCTTCAATGTGCAGAATTTTACACTTACAATTTTATATATAAGTTCATTCACCAAACTGATTTGACTCATTCTTTGTGTCCCATCACTGTCTTTTTCGTATGTATGCTGCATAGTTACGTGAAATCTTTATTTGTGAGCGTGTATTTTTTGATGTGTTAAATTTTTCTGTAGTGTGCGTTTATCGTGACAGCAAAATTTGTGACTGTTGAGTATTAAAATTTTTGGTGGTGTGCTGTACGTGTTTACCTCGTCCCCCGCAAAAAATGGTGAAAAAAATTGTTAGAAGCGCAGACGTTAGGGCATCTCCAGTGGCTGTCTACTCTAAGATGTATGTATGTATGTATCATAACAATGTATTATTTGGTAGAAAAGCTGGTAGTAGGCTTCTAACTATTATTATTTCTTGATTCTGAAAAATGGAACGCAGAGCTGTCAATGTCACGTTTTGACAGATCGACACGTCAGTTGTTTCTTTCTTGCGAATTCCTACGTTTTTTGTTCTTGTTCTCCCACTTGTTAGCTTCGCAATTTAACTTCCCTCAAGCAACTCGAACAGTTAAATAAAAAGTTAATGTTCACACTGTTCAATGCAAATCTGATGTAAAATGTCGTCAACATTTGCTGGGTTCAGTGAGGAGGACTTGAAAAGAATGAAGTCGAATGAGACCGGTCAGACTAATGGTAAGTTTTACAAGTTTAGCTTTAACGAACACTATTAAAACTTCGCAAGGTTAAATTATGAATGTTTCCCATGTATTTCTTATATATAATACACACATTATATATCATATAAGCTTCTGTATGTCAATTTTCGAGGCAGTTTTACTGTTATACCGGAACTTCTCAATGTCGATGAGTTACCTCTATTCTATTTGTATTCTATAGCTTTTTGATGTATTTAATCCTGCTAACTTTGGTCATCACTATTTTTAATCCTAAAGAGGTTTGAAAAAATTATGATTATATTTTATCCTTGTGAGGAAAAACCAGCTATGTTTAGCTTTGTACAAAAATGACGTAGGTATTAATATTTGTATTCAAATGAGAATATGTTTTATCATTAGGAAGCAATTTCGTCCAATGCCAATGTTTCTAAAATGCTCACTATCTTAATAAAAAGACCTTTACTGTTTATAGTTGATGATGCCACTCACCCAACTGAGGCTGTATCTTTAAGTGTACATAAACAATGCATTGTTCCACAAAAACAATAGATTGTTGTTATAGTATAAAAACCTACTAATATCAAATCATATAAGTCCTTAAATACACAATATTGATTTTAGATCATAATAATCATGGAGAATTACATACTTGAAAACAGGGTGTAAACTAGTATATTATCTTTAATATCTATAACTGCTATAAAACATGCAAATTCTTTTAGTAGGTAGTTAAAGTCCATTTTCATGACTTTCCTTACAAATTATGATAGGTAACTCTTTTGTTATCACTAGGTTAAACTTTTTTAGTACTTTTACATACACAAATAAAATTATTATTGTAATTTTTCCAGGCCCTCAACATTATGAGATAAACACAAATAATATAAAAAAAGTAGACAAGCTAGGTGGCAAACTAAAAAGGCCAGGTAATCAGTACAAATTAACGCTACAGAAGCAGAGTTCTGATGATGCCATTGATAACCTGGACTTCCAGCATTGCAAGCTTAGTATAAGAACACCTACATCACATGATAACTCAACGGAAAGTGGTAACGATAATGACACAGACAAAAATTCCACTGATTCTAATGACAATGTTGCCAATTTCATGAATGATAGTGGCAATGAAGGTTCAGCTTCGGAATCGATGGAGAATAAAGATTCAAATCTTGATGTTCGGAAGTACAGTACGGATAGTACACCAGATATTGTAAGAGGTGTGAGTAATTATACGGAAGATGAGTTAGCAGCTCATAAAGTAAAGTTGGAGGAGCTGCAGCTTAAGCAGAAATTAATGGAAGAGCAGAATAAGAAAAGAAAAGAAATGTTGGCTAAAGCTTTGGCAGACAGGTAAGCAAATGTGAATTGTACATAAATGCAAATTTTGTGTATGCTACATGCGGCTACATACTACATGCGGGTAGTTTTTAACATGAGTAAACAGTTAATAAGCATGCTCAAAATAGCATGCTAGATGATTAGCATGGGTGCTATTAAGTTTCTTTCACCTTAAAAATGCTTTTTAGAATGAAAGAAACCTTTTTTTAATGATATAATTCATACATAAAAAGGCCGCGTCTTCAATAACAGCATTCAAATTGTAATTTGTGCTTGTTTGTTAGAAAGTAGCCATGTTTCTAGATATGTGTAGAGGATTAAATTATTTCAATTTTACATCATTGTAAGTTGTAATTTAAACATCAATAATTGTAATTGTTTAAGTCCAAATCTTCCGCTGAGATGATTTTATTATGTCACACATATAGAAAAGATTAGGATTTTGTAGATAAGTTCGAAATTCAGTCAAATGCCAATCTTGTTATCATATCATATAGGTATGTGTTCTCGTTTCTATGTTGATTTTTATCATTTATGTGTCGTATTGATAAATGAAATGTGACGCTTTGTGTTACTTATAGTTATTATTATTTATTTCAAAAGGCATGGTGGATTTTTCCAAATATAATAAGTTTTTTAGACTAATTACAAAACCAATATGGTAGGTTTTATAAATATATGGTATGGTGGGCTATTGAGTGATCTATCTTAGGGGAAGTTCATGCTTAATAAAATTGTGTTCATCATCTGGAGCATCTCATAAGGATTCAAAAACGATTTATTCTTAGAATAGAATAGAATAGTTTATTTATTTGCTCTTGTACATGAATTTTAAAGTGCAATATGTTTTCTATTACAGGACAAAACAGACTGAGGAAGAAGTAATGAGACTGGAGAAAATTAAGAAAGAACTCCAAATACTAGACGGTCAGTTCTCTCTGGACGTTGCTGTGTTGAGGAAGAGGATTGATCAGGCGTGTATAAGCTACTCTGAAGCAGAGTAAGTATGAAATTTAGTAGTAAATCCTATCGAAGGCAGACGAGAACTTTATTCAGTTTAGTTCCATATAGAACACTGGATCTGTGCTAATGGATAACCAACTACAGCCACCGTCGTCTTTCAACGACCTCTATCCAATGATCTATGGACTCGCCGTACACGGGAGCGAGTGAAAGGGACTGGTGGCCACGCCATTGGTTTACAGAGACCATGACACGCCACGGAACATCGTGCCACCAGGCGACTCAGTATCGAGACTGTATAGCGGATGTTACAAATTTTAGCGGCCACAAATCTGGTCAGGTTTGCCAGCAAATAAATTGCAGCTATATGGTTTAGAATCTGTAATAGACATGATGACAAATTTTCAAATTCCTTTGTATTTAGAAGGTATACGTCTATCCTATGAAAAATTATTAACTTTAAGAAAATGCGAAGTTTTTTTTTATTAAATAATTGTATTTTCTCTGTCGACTTTTAAATCTTTTGTACGAATACGCTTTTCAGTGTTGTGGCGTCGCGTGTGACGTCTCGTCTAAGTTTTGTCGAAGTATGTATATGTTATGTGACTTTTGCGCGTATTGTTGTGCGTCGACTTGGAAGTGACGTCATGAGCTTGCGGCGGATTGCCTTATTTTGGGCCTTGCCTTATATTAGGCGTTTTGTAGGTTCTTTTCTTACATTACTTTCTGTTGGTAACAGGAAACACTACCTAAGAGTGGAAAAGGAATTCCTGCAAGCAAAAATAAGTCTTCAAAAAGAGAGAGAGAAGAAAGAGCTGCTGACGGAACACTTGTGTGCGTTGATAACACACAACGAGACCAGGAAAGCCAAGAAGCTAGAAATGCTGATGTATGAACTAGCAACAGATAAGAAGCAGGAAATCGATGATATCTTGAAGTCAACGGAAGATGTAACGAAGTCGATTGATGATGAGGAACCAGTCATTGTGGACGGTGTGGATCAGAGGACGGGTAAGATTGTTGAGCTTCCTATTGGCAGTTGAATAAGTATTAAACAACACATTCGCTATCTATAACCTTTAATTAGTTTTATGTGCAATATACTGATGTCCCATGTTAATGGGTCGTACCAAAAAGTAACATCTTTACGTATCTTATAATGTTAGAAATTTAGGGTCAAGACACACTATACGCTTTTTGGCGGTGGCATCTAAGGCAGTATGTGGTTTTTTATGGTGCCGACGATGCGCGTTTCATGAGCGCGCGCTTGCGGTGCTGTAGATAACCAAATAGCAGATTGTAGCATTTTTACAAAATTATTGAATGTCTGCAAAGACATTCAATAATTTATGTGGCTTAAATTTGTTTAAAGTGCGTTTGCGAGCGTCTTTTGCGCGTTCTCATTGCCTAATAAATACTTGGAAATGGCATTTCATTTCGTTGCTTACGAATGAGGGTGCTTGCAAACGCAAAATCCGATAGATGGCGTTACGCTGACGTCAGGTCCAACTTTGACGACATTGGATGTTTCATAACATAAATTTATAATTTTGACATGATACGTCAAATGGAACCAATCCACTCGTTGTTGGACCTGCCGTCAACGTAACGCCATCTATCGGATTTTGCATTTACAAACACCCTCATTATCGGCGTCCAGCTAGAGAGGCACCGATCATCCGTCAAATGTGCCTTAGTCCATACAGTTAAATCTAACGTCGCGGATAGTGGATGTGATTAATAAACAAATTAAAACAACCTATTATAATTCCTTCTCATAGTTGTTACGCTAGATTAAATATAATAATTACTTTGTTTATATATTTTAAATATTTTTATTAATGTTAGCTTTTTAGTGTAACAGTAAAACAACGAATTATTGATACGAATTTCCAAATATTATATGATGCGAATATTAAGAAATGTGCCTTCGTTTGTATGTTTAAAACATGACTATTTCTATGTATAGGTATTAAATTAAGCATTTATGTTATTTATTATGAGCCAGTTTTGTTAAATTTAGACATAGTCATTAAAACAGCATAAAATTAAATTACTTTCATAATAAGAATAGTAAATATTTTTGTATGTTAACTAATATAAAAATAACATAAATTATTAAGATAAATAAAACAAAATAATATTTTTTTAAACTCAAATATTTTATTTTATTCTCCTTTTTACAATTTTTATATCATATTATTAACACTAATATAACAATGGTTAATTTTACAAGTGATAAATGAATGGTATGGTATTATGTACATTTGTGTCATGTTAGTAATACGGCATTTACAAATTGGAAGTATAGTTTGAAATACTCTTTGAATGCCCCTGCACGTAAAAGTTGGATGATGTTTACAGCCAGCATTAAAATATTAATAAGCATCCAAGTTATAACAAGTTTTGGGTGCTAATATTTCGAATGCTGACTATACAAACATTGGCAAAAGGGAAAATACCCGTACCTTATGTCCACTGTATATCTAGTCTCCCTAAGTCAAGTAGTAGGGGTATTTTCCCTAAACAAGGTGTTTGGTTATTGATGTTAAAACGAACTAATGTTTTTACGTAATAACGCACTACGGTTTAAAAGACACGTGTCGTCACGTTTTCTCTGTTATTAGGAGAGCCTATAAAAACCCATCAATCAACGAAACAACAAATTAAGGAAAGAACGAAAATCTCCTATCTCACATTAAATCGATTAATTTTTATTTTTGTAAGATAGGAGAATTTAGTTCTTATACGTCCATCCATCCGTCTATATTGCGAACTTTATCATAATGTATTACTTAAATTATATTGGAACACTGCCTTTATTTATAACCATACACCCTGTAATAAGCCAATGTAAAACAAATAACTTAGATGACAGCATAACTCAATACGATTTACGCTACAGTTTCGGCTACAGACACGTAAACCACAGATTATGTAATCATCATAGCTTCTAAACAGAAGCAAAGAGAGACTTACCAACAAATCAACTTGCCTAAATTTGGGCATGGGGTTATCGCGTGTGAGAAATCTGCTAGATGGCGTACTTTAGAACCGAGGGCTATCTACACGGTGATTGGTTATTTAATATTTGATGTAAGATGTCAAAATTTTACTAAACAACCAATGACTTTTTTATATTGAGGACAGACAAGATGACCTCACTTCGCCTGATGGTGAGCGGCCGTGAGATCCAAATATAAGATTGTCAGGCACGAAATAACAAACAGTCTCTATTGAGTCTGTCATCCTCACCCTGAAGGCCTGCTGAGCCTTTCCACGCTCCCCCTAAAAACCCAGTTGGAGTTGGACCTCAGTTTAACAGTGCGCCATATAGCGGATTTTTCATCTTTTCGCCATTGTTGATATTTGAAGGTTGGTCTGTCGGTTAGTTTTGCAGGGAGCGATTTGTGCCATGATCAGTCTGCTCAAGATGTACCACATCTGGAAGTCTCCTTAGTAAAAACTATCGTACAGTAGAGTTCAAAAATATGTATCTATACACTTTAGGACCTTGTCACAATACATATTTATAAGAAAGTGGAAGTCGTTTTCTTATACATATGTACTGTGACAAGGTCCTAAAGTGTATACATATTTTTGAACTCGACTGTACATATTCCGATCTTTTGCCGTATGAGCCAGGGTCAAACAAATTCGGTCTTATGGTCGCTATGGTCAGTCCACTACCAAATGCACTAGCAATGATGCATTAAAGTTTAAAATCTATGCCCTGGAGGCCAAATCTCGGTTTTCGCTTTCTATGTGGAGTCGACTTCATGAAACGCATAGACCAATAGGAGAACAAGATAAGTAATCTGTGTTCTCCTATTGGCTGTGCGTTCCATGAAGTCGACTCGACATAGAAGGCGAAAACCGAGAATTGGCTTCCTGGAGTGTAATTCTCTGGCACTCGACATTGAAGTCGAATTTCGAGTGTACGAAAATTGGTACCCTGATGGGCATCTTTTATAAGGAGGGAAGTTTTCGTACAAATAATGCAAATATTTGGACCAAATGCCACTTTTAACCTTCTCGGTTTCCCTGGGCAGAATTTTACAGAGCAGACCTCTAAACGGTGTGGTAACTATTATTTACAATTCAGGAGCTTTCTTACTAAATGGTCATTCTGATTTATCAATATAAGTACTTATCCTTAACTATTTTTAAAGATTTAAAACTTAACGTGTAGTTAAAACCGTGTTTTTTCTAACAATACAATACCTACACCGCAAAATTTTAGGAGTTTTAATCCTTCGTCATAGTAAATAACACGAATAAAGCATTTAGCACCATGGTCGTCAAACTGCGGCCCGCGATGAAGTAGATTTCTTTAATTAATAGTCAACTATAAACATATCTGTACTTATCTTTCATGTAAATCAGTTTAGTGGTTTTTGAGTACAGAAGTAATAGACATACATTTTCGCATTTATATGTATGACTAGTATGGACTACTATAGGTATGCAAAAGCTCTTGAAACGCCTTCATAATAATATACTGCGGCCCGGGCCCTGGTGCTCACATTGTTGTGTGGCCCGTGAACAGTAAAGTGTGACGACCGCTGATTTAGCGTGTTAGACCATCAAAATATGCACAATAAAAATCAGCTATTTCATACAAAAACGAACACTCACCCGGAAATAATGTATGGAACAGCTGATTTTTATTTTGCCAAAGGGGCTTTAATCGTGTTATAAATGATGATTACTTCGGGATTAAAACGACTAAAATGTAATGGTGTATAGAAATAACAATGAAATGTTAAATGATATTTTTTACAGAGGCGATGGAATTATTATTATCTATATAAATAAAAATGAATCGCCGTTCGTTAGTCTGGCTAAAACTCGAGAACGGCTGGGCCGATCGAGCTGATTTTGGTTTTAAAATGTTTGTCGTAGTCCAGGGAAGGTCTAAAAGGTGAGAAATTAAACAAAAAGTAGGTGGAACGAAGTTCGCCGGGAGCCACTAGTTTTGAATATTTTCTTAGTGATGTTAAGAAAAACACGTTTAACAGTTTTATTTCGGCCCTTTTGACTTATAACCCAGTGTCATAAAATGCGATTTCAAAAAATGTAAAAGAAGCAACCACGAATTCTAAGGCTATGATTTGAGTGCTCAAAATATCTCTCTTAAGGTATTAGTTTTATAATTTCATGTAATGCCAAATCAACAGTATTGTTGTTATTGATAGTGTTGCAAAATTTTCGCAATAATGTGTTTTAGACAGAGATACACTTGCGTCCAAAAAAATCGACCCACTTGATTTTTCCGATTATGGACAAATATTGCCATCTTACAGTCTCACACAAATAATATAGCGTAAGGATAGTAGTACCGTGAGTGAGGGCCTAATCTCTAAATAAAATGTTCAAACAAGACCTAAAATTTCTCAAAAAATTATAGATAAACATCGATACATAATTTGATTTCAAATTAAGGTATTTTCTTTGGTAACCTATCTTACTTTCGAAACTTCATTATTCGAATTTCATAACTTCGAAAACGGTATATCGAAGTTTTGAATCGAAGATATATTTTTTGACAAAACATTGTATGCAATAAATTTATTTTACATATGTTTCATTTTCCAGAAAAACTAATAGCCGATTTTCAAAAGCTCTCTTTTCATTTTACAGATGCATTACTTACAATATTTTTTTATTCTCGACATAATTAAAGATCGAAGTAACCTTTCTCCTATTATTGCAAACAAGAAATTGGTTTATTTAGTGTTTAATTTTGCGCTACAAAATGTATTGACAGAAGCAAATCGCTGCAAAACCGACTCCACGTACCTAGTCTTGTCTGCCCTACCCCTAGAGTGTAATTCAAACCCGCGTAGGCGCGGTAGGAATAAGCCGAGGCTGCGGTGACGAGCGAGAATCATCTGCGACGATAAGCTCGCGTGGGACCGCCGAAGCCTTGCAGCGCCGGAGCCGTGACAGAAAAAATGCATGCTGCATGCATGCCTGCATGCTGCATGCATGCCTGCATGCCCAGTTGCATGCCTGAATGCATGCCTGGTTGCGTGCCTGCATGCATGCCCGGTTGCATGCATGCTGCATGCCTGCTTGAATTCTGCATGCTTGCTTGAATGCTGCATGCATGATTCACCTGAGCCACATAACTTGTCAGAATAATTATTGAAGATTATAATAAAAATATACTTATGATATGTAATTGTTATATAAACTTATTTGTCTTTTAATAACATAGAAAACGATTTTCTGGAAACTAATTCGTCTAAAATTTGTTTATCTATCAAAGGTTGAGTGATATTTTAAAACGTATAGATTAAAAAAATATGTCATTTGATAATCGAAATATCAGCTATATGGCAATCGTTTTTTCGGTCAAATGAAAATGTGGAAAACAAAAATGTGGCGAAACGTTTTCGCTATAATGAAATTCGTACTTAAAAAATTCGAATTTAAGATAGGTAACCATTTTCTTTAATTTGAGTATAATATTGTTGCGGGTACGGGGTACGTAAGATTCAAGTAAAATGCCAATGTCACAAAAAGACAATTAATTTATTCGACGAGTAACAAAAACACAATTAAAACACTGAATCACACTTAAACGCACTAAAACACTAAAATCTTCCTTAAACACTTCGCAGGTAATACACTAGATCACTCTTAGTTCGCAGGAGAATAATCGCTTTCCAAATTGGAACTCACTCCTTCGCTGTTCAAATCAGAACTCACTCCTTCGCTGTTCAAATCAGAACTGACTCCTTCGCTGTTCAAATCAGAACTCACTTCTTCGCTGTTCAAATCAGAACTGAACTCGTCGGCTCGCCCGTCCCGCTTTTATACTAGCGCGGATGCGGGCGAGAGCTTTCCAGTAACTTCCACAACGTTCTAGTAAGTCCTACCAGAATGTTCCAGAGTCTTTGGGGGATAGATAGTAACTAGGGCTTCGAGAGCCTTCTACACAGTTCTGGATGTGTGTCGAACATTCTCGAATGTTCGGTAAGTCTCGGATTTCGTTCGACACGTGCGTTCGGCCGACCGTGCGTATGTGACGTAGTGCAAGGGAATATAAACCTTATCCTTGATAGAGATAAGTTCTAATTCCGCTTGCACGGTACCCCCATGGTCGTAACATTACCCCCCTCTTAGTCATGCTCGTCCCGAGCATGATTTAACACATGGCGAGGTAGTTACTTGCTTGATCCGGTGGTCACGCCAGTTCCTGCAGTCATCCCGGTAGCCATGCCAGTTACTGTCATTACGGTAGCCACGCCAGTTACTGTCATTCCGGTAGTCACGCCAGTTCTTGTAGTCACGCCACTTCCTGTAGTCACACCAGTTCCTGTAGTCACCGTTGTCGCACCATCGCTTGGGGCAACTTATTCGAATATGGCCCCTCTCTCCGCAGCCATAGCATTTTGGGACCAAGGAGGGTCTTTCTCTCACTATTACCTCTCGTAGTCTATGAGGTCCAAGGTCCTGTCGTACAGCTTCAACCTCCAAAGCATGCGCTAGAGCTTCCGGTAAGGTCTGATGGTGACTTAATTTCACGGCATGTCTGATGTGTGCGTCCCTTATTCCGTCGTTGAACGCTTGCAAGATCATTGGCTCCACTATCGCCGGGCATGACACATATGCACGTCGGACTAGCCTCTCGATTTCCGTTGCCCATTGCTGCAGACTCTCACCAGGTTCCTGAACTCGGTCGCGTAGTTGTGCTCTGAACATGTACTCCTGGTGTTTTACACTGTACCTGCTCTCTAGTGCTTCTTGGAGAGCTCCCAAGGTCCTATTATCCGAAGGCAGGCATTCCAGTATGAGTAAAGCATCTCCACGAAGAGCCAAAGTGAGAGCCATCATTGATTCTTCGTCGCTCCACCCATTTCCCTTAGCCAATGTTTCGAACTGGCACCAGAAAGCTGCCCAGGACGTAGTTCCATCGAAGTGGGGTAATTCGATTGCAGGCGACACTGTTTTTGCCGGCACTACTGCAGCAGCTCGAGTTTCTAACTTCTCCTCCTTGATGTGCAGCTGTTGTAACGCACTATCCACCCGGTTAAGTCGGTTCTCCACAGCAACGATCTGCTTTTCCAGTGCTGCATACTTCTTCTCAATAGCCCCCAACCAACTCTTGCTACTGAGCACCTCCTTGAATTCTTCAAGCTGCGCCTCTTGACGGCGAGCTTGCACCTCCTGGCGGCGAACCTGCTCTTCCAGACGGTGGACCTGTTCTTCAAGACGGCGAACCTGCTCATGTTGACGACGAGCCTGCTCCTCCTGGTGAAGGGCTTGGTCTTCCCTAAGTTGAGCAAGTTGTGCTTCCAGGTGGCGGACTTGCTCCTCCTGGCGTCGGGCATGCTCCTCTTGAAAACTGACTTGCTCCTCATGGCGGCGGGCTTGCTCCTCCTTAAGTTCAGCGAGTTGCGCTTCATGACGGCGTTCTTGTTCCTCCCGGTAACGGGCTTGTTCTTCCTTAATTTCAGCAAGCTGCGCCTTGTGATGGCGGTTTTGCTTGTCACTGCGGGTCATCTCATCGGTAACTAACGATAATAGAGAATTAATAACATCAATTGAGGTGGCAAGGTCGATGGTAAGTCCACTTCGTATAGCAGAACCAGAACCCTCCGTTGAGCTTCTTCCATCTTCACCCTCTTGTAAGGCCGCAGTCTTTCTTCTCGTCACTTGCTCCTCATTGCCTTCTTGTGGCGTAAGTGACATCTTGAATCCCGCTTCTGACACCAATTGTTGCGGGTACGGGGTACGTAAGATTCAAGTAAAATGCCAATGTCACAAAAAGACAATTAATTTATTCGACGAGTAACAAAAACACAATTAAAACACTGAATCACACTTAAACGCACTAAAACACTAAAATCTTCCTTAAACACTTCGCAGGTAATACACTAGATCACTCTTAGTTCGCAGGAGAATAATCGCTTTCCAAATTGGAACTCACTCCTTCGCTGTTCAAATCAGAACTCACTCCTTCGCTGTTCAAATCAGAACTGACTCCTTCGCTGTTCAAATCAGAACTCACTTCTTCGCTGTTCAAATCAGAACTGAACTCGTCGGCTCGCCCGTCCCGCTTTTATACTAGCGCGGATGCGGGCGAGAGCTTTCCAGTAACTTCCACAACGTTCTAGTAAGTCCTACCAGAATGTTCCAGAGTCTTTGGGGGATAGATAGTAACTAGGGCTTCGAGAGCCTTCTACACAGTTCTGGATGTGTGTCGAACATTCTCGAATGTTCGGTAAGTCTCGGATTTCGTTCGACACGTGCGTTCGGCCGACCGTGCGTATGTGACGTAGTGCAAGGGAATATAAACCTTATCCTTGATAGAGATAAGTTCTAATTCCGCTTGCACGGTACCCCCATGGTCGTAACAATATAGTGTAGTGTAGTTCTGTAACTATTTGTGCAATAAATAGTATCTATCTAGTGGACTATAGGCAGGGGCGTCTCCCAGCACGCCCAAAAAGGTAATAAATTATACATCATTCATAATTCATTTTAGGATTACGATTCCCTTGATATTTGGGAGTAGTGTTTCGATTTCCTTGCACGCAAGTGTTTCACCACAATATATTCCAATTTTCCATCCAAATCAAGGAAGCGTAAATACAAGTCAACAACCATTGAAATACTGTTCCATTAGATTTTACAGAAGAATGTCGTTCAACGGCACTTTGTGAAGAACATTCTTCTGCCTGTATGCTATCCCCAGTTCCAGTAGGAGTACTTCTTCTCGTGGTCTTTGAGGACGGCGCGGACGTTGGTGTCCGCGTTGTGGAGCTCCTTGAAAGAGAGAGAGAAAATACGTTTATTAATTTGGACACCACACTTCTTAACGTCGTAAGACCCAAAAGCCTTTTAAATTTTCCATTGTGTCTGCTACAACGTTATGTTAAAGACAAATTGACACAAACACAAGAAAATATAACAGACTAAAATTTCGCATCGACTTCCTACACGTAGAGTTAGTTATTTGCAAATCCACACAATATTTATTTATAATTGTAGCCTATGTGTTATTCTGATGTCAAAGCTAAATTATTGTATAGTTTCATTAAAATCCATTCGGTAGTTTTTACGTGAAAGAGGAGGAAACATCCATCTATCCATACTTACAAACTTTCACGTTTATAATATTAGTGGGATTAAATCACACATATAAGTCGTAAGACCCAGATGCCTTTTTAACCGCTTAATCGCGCGACATGACAAAGTAAAAAATAAATAAAAATATCTACCTTGCGTTTCTCTCTCTCCATACGGATGAGCTCGAGGCCTCGCTTGGCGGCGCAGTGGTAGCGCTGGCTGAGAGACGCCTCGGACCCCTTGATGCGCGGGATGTGGCCCGTGTAGCCGGCTATTGGAGGGAATTCTGGGGAGATTGTGTTTTCTGAAACAAATGATATTGGTTTTTGGAATATGTTGAATTTTCTGTGACCCTATTTCTCTGGCCTTATTTGTAGAGTTGATTGATTTTTCTATGAGTCACTTACATTCTATTTGCACTTATGTCTTATTCCACTTGAAACTTTAACTGTGTGGTGGCCCTTTTTCGGGGTTATTCCGTTTTCATCCCATGACGACTCATCCCACGTATTATTTTTTCCTCACTCATCCTACAATAGTATTCCTAGCTCATCTTATTATATCTTTTTCTTGACACCACTCAAATGCAGTCTTTTCTCATCCCCAGGTGAATATTCCAAACAAAGTCATCATCATTTCATCATTTCCCTGCCCTGTTCCCAGGTTATCTGGGGTCGGCGCAGTATGTCCTCTTTTTCCATTCGTCCCTGTCATTCGTCATCGAATCATCCACCCCCTTTTCAGTCATATCATTCTTCACACAATCCATCCATCTCTTTTTCGGCCGTCCTCTGTTCCTCCACCCACTTACATTCATACCCATCACTCTTTTGGTAACATGTTCCTCCTCTCTTCTCATTACATGGCCGTACCAGGAGAGACGATTCCCCTTTAGCTTATCGGTGATAGGTGCCACTTTCATACTACCTCTGATATACTCATTCCTTATCTTGTCCATTCTTGTCACGCCACACATCCATCTCAACATTCTCATCTCTGTAGCATGCAGTCTTCTTTCATCCGTCTTCTTAATGGCCCAGCATTCTGATCCATACATTGCAACAGGTCTGATGATGGATTTATAGATTTTGCCCTTTAGTTTAAGGGGCATCCGTGGGTCGCATGTTGTTGCCGTGACCTGTCGCCATTTCATCCACGCTGTGTTAATTCGATGCTTAACGTCCCTGTCAATTTCACCGTCACTCTGCAAGAGAGACCCGAGGTACCGGAAGTTGGAACAAACTGGTAAGGACATTCCGGCAAGGGTTATGGGAATCGGACTAGAGAGACCGCCGAAGTCACAGAACAGGTACTCTGTTTGGTTCTGCTAACTTTCAGGCCCACGTTCTCTAGTCTTTGCCGCCATTCCTCCAGCTTGTTCTGGACCTCGAGTGCATCTTCCGCCACTAGCACAATGTCGTCGGCGAACAGCATACACCAGGGCGCCTCCTCCTGTATGTCCGACGTCAAAGCGTCCATTATCATCAGGAAGAGATAAGGGCTCAGCGCTGACCCTTGGTGTAAGCCTACAGCCACATTGAAGCTAGGTGTAGTGCCGACTGTGGACCGGACTTGGTGTACTGCATCTGCTATACATGGCTCGAATTAACTTTTGATATTTCCCTGGTACTCCTTTCATCTGTAGGGCCCACCACAAAACCTCACGGGGTACTCGGTCATATGCCTTTTCGAGGTCAACAAACACCATATGCAAATTTTTATGTGCCCTTCGGTATTTTTCGCACAATTGGCGAATGGCAAAAATGGCGTCTGTCGTTCCTCGACCAGGCATAAAACCGAATTGGTTTTGTGAAATTTCACACTCTTCTCTCAGGCGTCGCTCAATAATTACAACATTACAATTAAACAAAGTAGGTATGGATAGCAAAATCAAAAGTTTTTTTTTTCAGAAAGTGAACTATTAATAGGTTTTGGATATTTATACTATTATTATAAATAAAAAGGAATCCGGATGTTAAGACAAGAAAATTACATAATATTCAATTACGCCAAACTTGCACTTGCAATTAAACAGGTGTAATAGAAAATAATAAGAGCGGTTTCATTTGCATCTAATAGTGAGTCACCGAGTTGTATTTTTTAACTACCTGTGCATTCAAGTCAAAGAGGTACCAAAGGATTTTTTGTTAGAAAGAGATAGATACATTTTGTATCCACTTACTGTTTTAGGATGATTTAAGTATAAATAAATATATTATTTTATCAGAATTTTTGCAGTTCTACTTCATAGAACGACCTTTAACAGAATAGTTTACTAAGCTTATCTAAATTTTAAAATTTTTATTCCGACCGTACACAATAATCCTATTTTTGAAAGTGTTTTGTGATAGGATGAGCTAGGAATTATTTTGGGATGAATAAGGAACTTAAAATTGAAATTATTGCTTTGGGATGAGTAAGGAAAGCAATTAGGATGAGTGAGGAAAAAGATTAAGTAGGATGAGACTTTATAGGATGAAAACGGAATAACCCCTTTTTCGTTCCTACGTTCAGAAGGCATCTGAATGACATTGACAGTAGGATTAGTTCCGACTTTTGCCAGGAGCCAAATAACCATAAGGTGACTATACTTCTCTCTAATGTCAGGTATATTTTTGTCAAAGATTTAAATCATAGATATGCCCTGACACCTAAAAACGAGGCAAATATTTTGATGACATGACGTGTGCGTGTCATCGAGATTTAATTATCATAGGGCAGTCCTCATCAAGATTTTTAAAATAATCAATTAGATGCCAATTCAAATATGGTATCAATACTAGGTAGTAATGACAACCATCTAGTGCCATATGTCTCTTAAGCTCATGAAACTCTCCTTCTGCTATTGCAACAATTTTTTTTAACTCTTCTCTTCTACAAGCTGACACTGAAAAATGGCTATATATTTTAATATGACATTTTCAACATCGTAAGTTAA
>JABMDO010000477.1:0-31325 GCA_014851415.1 Cnaphalocrocis medinalis
GTTTTAGCTTGTCAAGGATCCTGGGAAAATACTGAAAAACTTACCTATTTCAGTTTCCCCTGAAAACCTATGTCCATTATACTGACCGTTGCCAAGTTTATAAGAATTAGATGAACTCCAACTATGTGCAGTATTACTTCCCGTTGTCGAAAGAATAGAATATAAGAAACGAAGGATTCCGTAGAATATTATTTATTTGTTTAGATAATTTGTCTCACAATTATATACCAAAGTTGATCTAGGAACTATAAAGTAGAAAAAACACGTCTTGACATTATTTTATAAAATTTTCATAAAAAACGACATTTAGCTTATTCAAAAATATGAGACTATAATCAATTCTGAAGTATATTAAACATAGTGGTCTAAAGATCATCAGCATCATTTCAGCCAATAGGACGTAATAGTTCTCCTGACAGATCGGTCCCGTCGGTCCGGTTGAGGGGAGCCTGCCACGGCTCCGGAAGATGTTGTGGTGGCTAGGGCTCCGTGCTTGACCCAGGACATCTTCCAAATATGGACGATGAGGGAGAGTCCCAGGGGTTTTAGGTCGGTAAACCCCCGCCTTCAGCGGGGGGAGTCCGACATAACCCGTCCACCCCCCGGTGGACGGGTATGGCGTAACGCATTACCCCTGGGGTAAAACAAAAAAAAAAAAAAAAAAAAAAAAAAAAAAAAAAAAAGCCTGCCACGGCTACCGACTTTCCTAATATTCAATGTTCTCTGTGGCTACGACTTCCTGAAGCGGCCTCCACTCTAGGATCTTTCCGCCCCAAAGCCGTCTATTCTCCTCCCAATGTGGCCTGTCCCATTACCACTTGAGCCACGCAACTCATAGGCTATGTCTGCGAACTTAGATCTCCTGCAGGTCTCATCATTTCTGACAGCGCAAGGAGATTTCAAGCATGGGCCCCCTTCATTGCCCTCCGAGTGACTGGAGCCTTCATAAGTGACCGGAGTGACACTTCGCCCTGCAGCCAGCAGGGTGTGGATTTGTGGAAAATTCTGTATTCCAGTGATCCATCGCATTCCAGTGATGTGGACACCGCCCGGTGAGGGCTTTATCGGAGGGTAGTAGGAGCTGCCCGAGGGGTTTTTGTTTAGCTGCCAGACGTTTGGAGTAAAGGCCGTGTGGTGTGCGTCGCTGTCCATGAGTGGGACGCAGCACTAGTGGTGCGTCTTATGAGCCCGTGTCCCCGCTCCATAGCCCTGGATAAGCCAGGAACAGCCCCAAGTGTTTTAGATTGAGAGGCCAATTTGACCGGCTCAGATAATGTCCTCAGTCCTGGGGAGAGCCCAACCGGCGCCGGGCTGGGAGACCGACGGGTTAGAATTGATTCAATGTCACTTAGGAGACAATTACACGTTAGGAAGACACTCTTCAGTACTTGCACAACAAATTTCTTCCCTCACTCTCAGTGTTCAGTACATCAGACCCATTATCTATAGCAGATGGAGCATTTTTAGGCAACATTAATGCTACTAAGCGCTGTTCTCTGAACTTGAAGCTCTATAATATTAATTTAAGCTTACATTAATTATTATTTTATGTGCGGATCCCTAAAATTACTCGATTATCCGATTGACTGTTACTTTGGCAAGGGGAAGAATACTGGGACATAGTATTGAGTAGTGTGTTTACTAGTTATTCGACAAACGGGAAGTATACTGGACATGCAAGTTGAAGACATCGTAAAAACTAAACCAAAACTTAGTAAGACAATCAAAATATTTACATAGCTTTTCGGATATGTAATCTTTTATTTTTAATAATAATACAAAGAAAATAAGTTGTGGAAACAATGAATAAAATGCAAATTACCGAGAGCCCGCGTAGCTCGTCCTTCCCTCTTGCACGTCCTCGCTGGTGATAACTCGTGTACCATCAATGTAAAAGCATTGCCAATTTTTCACAGTGGTAGGTGGATACTTAGGGGTTAAATTACACACCTAATGTTTTAGATTCATGGTCAAATTTTTATGTATTATTTTTTCGTTCAATGGGAAGTATACTGGACGTCGTCGAATTAAGGGAATGTTATCCTAAAATCAGTAAATATTACTTGCTGCATTGTAATTGATAACATAGTTATGGAACCCCCTCGCCCTTCACCACTGGACTAAGGGGGCTTACTCAGAGTTCCCAGAACCATTTTTGTTTATATAAGGATAGTATTAAGTAAGAGCAGAGCGCGTCCAGTGGCACTCCGTTTCCGGTCTCCAAATCGACCGAATCTAGATTAAGTTAGATTTAGGGTCTAAAACTCGACCACAATAAAATAAGTTGTAATATTTAAATATAGTTTTTTTAAAAAGAGAAAATAACGCTTCCAAAATTTGACTGGCGCAGCCGGAGCGGATCTTGCTCAAAGCTGTTCGTGCCAAAAAAGTACAAGTGCGCGTTAACAGTAGCAGATCCGTCGAACCAAATAAATTCGTCAAAAGAAGCAGCGCCGAGCATGGGATCCATCGGTTGGTGAGTAAAACTTTTCGCCTTCCTTTACCTAATCCTGTGTTTTTCATGCGCAATTTGTTATAGTATTATATGTGTTATTATCGGGATAAGCCTTCTCTCGTTTTAAACGCAATTTGTTACGTGTATAAAACTCTACAGTAACATAGTATTAAGTATTGATGAAATAAAGTAAAAGTAATCAAAGAAAATAATTAACTAAAATACGTAAATAAGTTTGTAAAAGAAAAAGTGTTAAGAATTATATGTATTAGTTATATTAAAGTAAATAAATAAGTAATTTTACATAAAATAAATACAAAATAAATTATTGTCTAATGAAAAATACAAAAATTATAAGAAAAGTGAATTACATATAATTAAAGTGTTAAAATAAAATTAATTTTTAATTAAATATAATAATATTTTTAAAAAAAAAACGTTTATATATAGAAGTTATTACGCCTAATAGCCTTCTTTAACACGTAATTATTTAAATCAAATAAATACATAATTAATTAGATTAAATACATAATTAATATAAATAGTTATAAATTGCTAATCATCCAGATCGAGTCCAGTATACCCATCCACTACGGTAGATCCACAAATATTTAAATAAGAATTTAGAAACGTAAACATTTAAATTAGGTAGCCGATCTAAAAATAGATCGCCCCCAAACCCAATCAGATAACATAAACACATACATTGTAACAAAATGGAACAGCAATCAGCACCTACGGTAGAAACAATAACACCAATTCCTGGTGGAGATGTTAAAGCTGATACCATTATTGATGGTGACAAACGCCACTTGAACTTGTTTATTAGAAAGAGCGAATATGTTATCGTTCGCTATAAGGGGCTCCGCATTCCAAGACCTCTATGTTTATCATGCCGTCACTAGTCACCTCACGGGTGACGCAGCCGCCCTCTTATCCGAACGTGAAGATGTTGGCATCATGGTCGGAACTTAAACAACTATTAGAGCAACATTTCGGAGACCCGCGTTCAGAGAATGCATTGCTATTGAATTGGAAAACTTAAAGATTAAACATGGCGAAAGCTTTTTAGATTTTTGTAATAGAATTCAATCTGTTCGTTCAAATCTTATGTCTAAAATCAATATGAATACAGGATGAACCTTTAAAGAAGAGTAAAATCTTATTAGTAATAGTAAGGCCTTAGAAGTTTTTTCTATACAATCTGCCGGAGGGACATGGTAAGGATTGTCCGCCTAAAATGCGCCCAAGACGTTAGGAGACGCATTACGCATAGTTCTCGAGGAAGTAAACTTCCACGAAAGATATAATTTAAGAAACAAAAAATACAAACCCAAAACCGTTTACTTTCCCCAAAAGTGGAGATTTCCAAATAAAAGTCGGGCACATTTTGCGAATAATTCGCCTTTCCTTCAAAAACCCACATTGCACCAGAGGTTCGGTGCACTTCAGCCCAATAAACCAGGCCAAAATTTCGGGTACATAACCCCTGTTTCAAATCAATTAAACCCCAATTTGGTTATCGCCCACCTTTTAATATTGCACCGCAACAGTTTTGGGTACCGTCCCCAAATAATATCAGTTTCCGCCCAAAACCCTTCGGATACCGCCCACAGTTGGCAACAGCCCACAGTTTGGCAACCGCCCACAGTTTGGCAACAGCCCACAGTTTGGCAACCGCCCACAGTTTGGATACCGCCCACAATTCGGCAATAACAATCAGCCACAGTTTGGCTACAAACCTCCGCAAGCACAGCCCCATATTACGGATGTGTCTATGCGCACCGCCCCAATAAAACAAGATGGTTTTAAAGTAATGATTTAGAACTGCAGGAAAATCCGTCGCACCCATTTGCTGCATACCTAGAAGAAGAATACGATCATTACAATAATCAATTTGGATAATTATTATGAGCATGATAACCAACACCCATCAGTACTTCACCCAGATGAGCAACTTCAGTATGAAAATAAAAATGAGGAAATTTTCACGAAACGGCCTCTATACAGAACGAGAAATAGTTAGTGTAAATTGTGATCCTACATTAAAATTACCTTACATTTATGTTCCTGAAATAAATTCCAATTTATGATAGACACTGGAAGTACTAGATCTTTCATAAGTCCTAAAAGGCATATGAATATTTTTATTATTATATACAACCTGAACCGTTTAAGTTGTTAGCACACATGCTTCGAGTGAACACAACGAAGTAATAAATATTCCACTTTTACCCACCTTTCAGAGTAGCGATGTACATAAGTTTTACTTATATGACGTAGATTCGCGTTACGAGGTTTAATAGGAAATGACCTTTTACAACAGTTAGATGCAGTAATCGACTTAAAAAAATTCAGTGCTTAGGACAAAAACCACGTCTATACCTATAATAAATAAAAAATCTGGATTACCAAATAGTAACTTCAGCCGCGTTGCGAACACCGTGTTAAATTACCAATAGACCAATATTCAGGAGAAGCTATTTTAGATTTTAAACAATTTAGTGAAGGCGTACGAATGCCAAGTGCATAGTGAATTGCGTTAATTGGTTACGCATCCACTATTATACAAAATGCCGACAAGTAGGAAATTACTTCTTACGATTACTACTCCCTTAAGTGTAGTTAAATTCCTACCTGAGAATAGTAACATAAACTATACAAATACTACCGAATTAGAACTGACCGACTGTTAGAAGAAACTTAAATAGGCTTCGACTCGATCATACAAATGCAGAGGAAAAACATAAAATCTATAACCTTTGCCGTCAATACAAGGATATATTTTACTGTGAAGGACTACCTCTCACATTCACCAATCAAGTAAAGCATAGAATACGAACTAAGAACGAGGACCCTATATATGTAAAACCATATAGGACAGGCTCCAGCACAAGCTGATGAGATAAATAGACAGGTAGATAAATTACTGAAAGACAATGTAATAAAAGAATCTCATTCCCCTTGGAATGCACCTGTGCATCTGGTTCCCAAGGAGATGGATGCAAGCGGTGAACAGAAATGGCGTATGGTGATCGACTATAGACGACTTAACGACATAACAATAGATGACAATACCCACTTCCAAACATAAATGACTTGTTTGACAAACTAGGGAAGAGTGTATATTTCACGACCATAGATCTGGCAAGTGGATACCATCAGATTGAGGTAGAAAATCAGGATAAACCCAAAACAGCGTTCAGCACACAGAACGGCCATTTTGAGTTCATCAGAATGCCTTTCGGCTTAAAAACAGCACCCGCCACGTTCCAACGAACGATGGATAATGTGTTACGAGGCTTGCAGGGACTACATTGTATGGTTTACCTAGATGACGTCATTGTATTCTCCTCCAGTCTAGACGAACACATACAGAAATTACAATTAGTATTTGACCGACTTAGGGAAACTAACTTAAAATACAACTAGACAAGACAGAATTTTACGACGTGAAGTTTTGTACTTAGGACACACAATAACCAAAGACGGACTAAGACCCAACGACGATAAAATCAAATCCGTATTAGACTTCCCCATTCCAAAGACAACGACAGAAATTAAGAGTTTCCCTCGGATTAGTAGGATACTACCGACGTTTTATACCTGACTTTGCAGGCTAACTAAACCCCTCACGAATTGCCTAAAAAAAAGAAATAAAATTGTGATAGATCAAGATTATATTGATTCCTTCAACAAGTGTAAGGAATTATTAACGCATGCACCCCTGTTACAATATCCAGACTATGATAAACCTTTCATACTAACGACCGACGCGTCAAATGTAGCCATAGGAGCAGTCTTATCTCAAGGACAAGTAGGTAGCGACAAGCCAATAGCATATGCTAGTCGAACCCTGAGTGAGACTGAAGCAAGATACAGTACAATAGAGCGAGAACTACTTGCAATAATTGGGCCACCAAACACTTCCGACCATACTTGTATGGACGAAAATTCTATATTTATACCGATCATCGCCCCTTAGCTGGCTGAATTCCTTGAAAGACCCAAACAGTAAACTTACCAGATGGCGTTTACGTCTCCAAGACTTTGACTTCGAGATAATCTATAAAAAGGGCAAACAAAACTCGAATGCAGACGCCTTATCGCGAATAAAAGTTAACGCTCTAGATTCCGATGACGAAAACCAATCTATGAAGGTTAATGTCGAAGATAGCGATTCAAAATTACAAGAACATATTGATGAAGTAATAAGGGACATTGAACGGTTAGCAGCTCGCGAGACCAGACATGAATCCTCCACTATAACTATATCCGACAATAATAGTAGCCCAATGGACCATATCTTCCGATACACCTAGTATAGCTGAAGTTCCGGACTATCCAGTTAGGTCGCCGTCCGATAACTCGCAAACAATACATTCTGCGGAAGATCTAGAATCACATGGTATTCCAATTTTACAGGAAGCCATAGACAGTAAGGCCTAATCAAATATTAGTATTTTTCTGGCATAAAAATGATAGTCAAGTAAAAAAACCTATCCACTAATAGTCAGAAAATCTTAGAAGTATTTTTACCTTTAAATAATGCAGAATTAGTAAAGAATTTCTTAAAAGAATATATAAGACCCAAATTAAAGTATTTTATTTACTTTGAACATAAGGACCACCGTAGAATATTTAGTAATGTTATCACACAGCTGTTTAAAAAGGATATGATACAACTTTACGAATGCACTCAAAGAGTAATAACTATAGATGATGAAAATGAACAAAAGGCCATTATACTTAAGACCCATGATGGAAAAAACCTGTCATAGGGGGGATAAAGGAAACGTTAGTTAGGCTTAGACGAACCTATTATTGGAAAAATATGCCTGAAACTGTAGCTGCAGTAATTAATTCATGTGAAGCCTGCCGTAAAAATGAAATATGACAGAAAACCAATAAAGCCATTTTTACAACTAACACAGACACAAGACGCACCATTCCAAGAACTTTTTATAGATACGTTTTCAATAGAAGGAAAAATATATTTAACAATCATAGATGCATTTAGTAAATTAGGTCAATGTATAGAGACGACGAGTAAATCCACACCAGAGATAGTTAGAGCTTTATTAAAATATTTTCATATTACGGTACACCCAAAAGAATTAGCGCAGACCCTGGAACTGAATTCAATAACGCCCTTCTTAAAGAATTTTTATCGCTACATAAAATAGAACTACATATTGGGACTCCTAATAATCCTAACTCAATGGGTCTTATAGAGAGATTCCACTCTACTATAATCGAAATATATAGGTTAGCCAAATATGAACAGAAATGCACGGATGCCGCATCTGTTATGACATATTCGGTACTAGCATACAACCACACCATTCATTCAGTAACAGGCCTAACCCTTTCGAAGTAGTTTTGGCCATACAGACGCAGACAACCCATTTAATATAGATTTTGATAAAACATACATGCAACAATTAATAAAGATCATGCAAAACGAACCAAATTTTTATATCAGTACCTAGCAGAAAAAGCGACAGAAAATAAGGAAAAGATCAGAAAAAGGAAGGGAGGTGAAAAGGACATAAGTTTTACAGAAGGGGAAACTGGTCTTCGTAAAGCAGGTAAATAAAAGGCAGAGTAAGGATAAACCACGATATACAAAACAGGAAATATGTGGAGAAAACGTTAGGAACATAATTCCAGTTAGGACAGGTGAAAGAGTCACGAAGGCACCACTTAAAAATATAAAACGCCCTCCGCAGGTGGTGGTGCATCGCGACCCTGAGCGCGATGCAGGCGCTGGCCCTTCATCTGCAAAGCCTTAAGGATAACCCTGGGCTTCTTCCTGTAAAAGAAGGACAAGCACTTATAGAAGTAGATAAGTGGACTATTATTAAGACAATACGTTTAGATCAGATTTTTGACGATTTAAGTTTAATTATAAATAAGTATAGTGAATTTAAGAAATTGATAGACTTAAACAAACCATTTCCTCACGATTTTATAGGCATGTTGATGCATACTGATTATATCCGCGATATAACTATAGATAAGTACCGTCAATTAGTTCCGCAGCAAAAGTTTAAAAGAGGACTTTTAAATCCACTAGGCTCTATTATTAAGGTAATAACAGGAAATTTAGACTACGAAGATGCCGTTAAATACGACAGATTGACTTCTAAACTTAACCATAATCAAATTATAATTTCAAAGAAAATCACTCTGGTTTCCCAAATGATGGATAGTTTTATAAACACAACCGAAATTATGCAACAAAATGTAGAGTCTTTGAATGCACGTCTGAAAAGGTAGAAGCAACTCTTAGAGAACTAATGACTAAGGAAAGTAATACTTTATTTGCATCATATGTTCTAGGATTATATAGTTTATTCATAAGTAATTTCCGTACAATTTTCATCAAATTAAGTGAAATAGAGACAGCCCTAGCCTTGAGTAAAAGTTCAGTCTTACACCAATCTATTGTCAATTCCACAGAGCTTTTAAATTATTTGCAATTAATTCAGAAAAACGGAAACTTGGTTTATCCGCCAATCGAGTCTAATTTAGTACAGTTAGAGGAAACAATGAAAGTGAAATCATTTACTAAGGGTCATCAGATCACGTTTATTATGGAAATACCGCTTGTCGAAAATAGCACATATAACTATTTCAAATTGTATACCTTACCGATTTTCCAAGAACCTGAAAACCAAACCCTAGCCATTTTTCCTGAATATCCTTACCTTCTGGCGAAAGGTTTGAAATACTTCCCGATGTTGAGACCGTGCCAAGCACTCGCTGCGGGAGACCTCTTCCTCTGCGACGAAGATGATAAAGCTGTATACCCTGGACTTACCTGCGTGGAACAGTTGATGAACTTCGGACGCAACCTGACTCGTTGTCACCAACACCGCATCCAAGTCGAAAGCGTCAAGGTGCAGAAAATTAACACTGAAAGCTGGATACTCTACACTGAAAAAGAAAATGCATTAAAGAAGCAATGTAACAATGAAATAAGCAACTATCCAATTAAAGGAACTTACCTGGTCACCTTGGACGAGCCTTGCAGCCTGGAGATCCAAGGAATCCATATGAGCAGCCATAGCGTGTACATGGAGATGGAAGAAATATCGCCTGTACCAGTAATTAACCTGCCGACGCTACGAACTACGGAGGCTACGGCGACTACGAGCCCGCTACGAACCTTATCCGGTGCACCCGCACTGAACATGATCGGCGTCAATCTGGACGAAGTGAAATACATGTCACGAGTGTTAAAAGAAAATGAACTAAACAACAGTGTTAGTGATAGAGATAATGATTTTAGAATTAACATATTATTTTGTATAACTTTTTCCTTAATTATAATCATTTGTATTGTTATTGTATTAAATATTTTTAAAGAAAAAATAATTCATGTAATACAAAATTATCGGAAAGTACATAAAAATGAAAATTCCGATAATTTTGATCTTAGGGAGGGAGGAGTTATGGAACCCCCTCGCCCTTCACCACTGGACTAAGGGGGCTTACTCAGAGTTCCCAGAACCATTTTTGTTTATATAAGGATAGTATTAAGTAAGAGCAGAGCGCGTCCAGTGGCACTCCGTTTCCGGTCTCCAAATCGACCGAATCTAGATTAAGTTAGATTTAGGGTCTAAAACTCGACCACAATAAAATAAGTTGTAATATTTAAATATAGTTTTTTTAAAAAGAGAAAATAACGCTTCCAAAATTTGACTACATAGTCATTTATTTATTATGAATAATTATTTTGGTAGTGTTTTGACGCGGGAAATACCTTCGCTCGCGCCATGGTATTTACCGCGGCAACCATTTCCTTCGAAATTTTAATTACTTATAATTTATTTGAAATTACTGATCTAAAATCACGATTTATTATTTAAAAGCGTTATCTAAACAATTATGTAATAAATTAATTCAAAATGATTTTAAAAAACACTCGTTTGGCTAACGAGTTACTTTAGCACGTCACGGGCGGAAGTGTTTAAACTGGGATTTGTAATAAAATAAAATCTAGTTTGGTATAGATGCTGTAAAATTGATAAATACTACTAAAACATGAAGCGGATTTATTTCGATGTAAATTAAGTTTAAATTGATTTAATACTTTGCTTTCCTGGTAGTTTCCGGCTGCGGGCGGAACTGCCGTATTTAGATTTTTATAAATTAAAGTCTATTTGGTTATTGACAATTAAAAATAGAAAAATATTATTAAAACGTGTATCGAATTGATTAGAACGAGATTTAATTATGTATTGTTTTATAACTCGCTGTTTTGACTAACAAGTTACGACGATATTAAAAGTAAGTTCCTACATTTGCTTATAGTTGGCTTCTTGGCTTGAATTATTTTAGAAAAAAGCTTTAGTAAATAAATAATGAATTATGTAATTGCTTTGTAAGTAATTAGACGCAAATTAATGTAAATTTAAGTAACTGATTGAGCGCTTGCAACGCCATCTGACGACAAATCAACGGAAGTTGGATTTGGCGGGCTAGATGGCGGGCAGGCGATCGAAATAGGGGGCGCAAAGCTCATTCTGTGTGGTGATTTTGGACCGATAACCAATGTAAGTAAAAACTCTGGTCAAAAATAAAACTTTGGTTAATTTATTTTACCTCTAATCTTTTATTTCTATTCCATCCGAAATTAGTTTCTAAAGCAGTAGAAAAATAAATAAAGTGTTAACTCTCTGTTTTTGCGAAAGCATAACTTCATAGATAACTGGTTAGTAAGTTTCCGGTGGCTGTGTGGAGGCCACCGGTCCTGTCCTAACTTTTTAAAAAAACTTGCAAGCATGGTTCTTCTTCGACATCAGAAGTGGGATCGCTCAGCGATCTCTTTTCTGTCCCGGTCATCTTTATACGTTTCAGATATCCATCCTGCTACCTGACTGCTCCGAACATTCAAGCGTCGTGCAACATGAACGACCCTGATGCTGAGGCGGCTGCGAGCGAGCCGAATAGGATCCCGTCGGCAGCCGCGACGACTGCTACTGCTCCGGTGCCGCCCGCAGTGCAGCCTGCAGTAAACACTCAACCACATACGCTACCGCCACAGTCCGGTAACGTACCATCTGAATTTTTCTCAAATATGATCATGATGATGCAATCTATGAGGTGAGCGTCTACTGAACCAGCAAAATAGTGACAAGGTCAAGATAACGGAAATTTTCCTGCCATCATTCGACCCCGATGGTAACGTAGGGGTTAGAGACTGGTGTGATCACATTTCTAAGGCTAAAAGTACTTACCAATTTAGTGATTATGACATCCGCATGAAAGTAACAAGTTTACTCAAAGGTCGTGCTAAAAATGTGGGCGGATGATTGGCTCGTATCAACGTCAACTTGCGAAGAGTTGTGCCAAAATATAGTTACAACTTTTGAACCAGAAAGCCGTTACTCTCGTGACGTACTCAAGTTCAGAGAGCACTCTTACAACCCATCCTTAGACATCGCGGAATTTTTATCACAGTCATGGATCCTCTGGAGACGTGTGACGAAAGATAGGCTAGACAAAACTGACGCAGTGGAAGCTGTGATAGGAACCGTGAATGACGAACGCCTCAGGATTGAACTAATGAATGCCAGGGCCACATCTGTACCAGAGTTAATTTCTGTTGCTTCCTCTATTCGCGCCAAGCGTCCCCATCCGAGCAGTTCAAACCAGTCCCAGCCAAAACGAGTCCGATACTCTGTCGATAATAGACCAAACCTTCCATATTGTAATTATTGTAAAAAGGCAGGTCATACCATAGGTAACTGTCGTAACAGAAATAGTTCGATTACAAACACTCTTCAAACTCAGGAAAATCCCGTAGTGTCATCTCCTCTGTTAAAGCCAAATGATAAGCTTTGTTCTTTTTGCTCAAAACCCGGTCATACTTTTGACACCTGTTATCGCCGTGAAAAGCAAATGTCTTCTAATGTTAACTCCATTTCGAAAAATGCTTCGAAATTAAATACGATGCGAATGCGCGTGGGTGATACCTTGTTAAATACCGTGTTTGATAGCGGTGCTGAGTGCTCTGTTATAAGAGAGTCAATTGCTAGTAAATTGCCGGGGCGTAGGCATCAGACGGTCAATCTGATGAGAGGTATAGGATCATTTCCAGTGATTTCTATGAACACCTTGACGACAATATGTGTCATTGATGGTATTAATATGAGAAATAATAAACATGGCCACAAAAGTTTTATTTGGCCACGCGCCCAAACTTCTCATTTAATAACTAAGCATCGGGAAAATGACTTAGCCTTTAATTAACTGATTCATCTTCTTTACAACGGCCACTAAAAATGTTAAAGAAAGCGTCAAATCAATATCCACAATTAATTTAACTTGTCCTTCTGATTTATATATTGCAAACTAATTTACTAACTCAGCCACGGAATTTGTAACTCATCACCATATTAAGTTTTACAGCTTCAATATAATGTCCTCAAAAATAATACATTCAAGCTTCAATACTCAACATCAAAATATTATAACTTAACATCTAAAATAATATTTCATATTCATTTATCGAGAAAATAGCCACTGTACCTACGATTTGTGCCAGTGCGTGACATGACAGCAATTGGCACGCATCTGATCGGCCTAGCAATCAGGTATTGGAGTTTAAAGCACAGTGCTTGGACTGAAAAGAAAGCGTGGAAGGCCAACTTAAGCGCGAGCGGCATTAATAAGCCAGTAATATATATTTTCTTTTTCTTATAATTTCGTAATTACATACATATACGTGCTTATTTAAATTTATTACTTACTAAAAATTATTATATTTCAATACAAAAATTGATTATCATAAATAAAGGGTTTTACTTTGATTATCCTTAAGGTGCCATCGCAACGATACCAATTTATTTATTTTAATTGTGAGGATTATGAGATATATTTTAAAAAATCCAGCTATGAAAACATAAAGAAATGAATTAACAATTTTTTGAGTTGCGTAATAATATTTTTTACACGCGCCAAATAATAATAATTTTGCAATAAAAATCATTGTGATTTGTGGAAAGAATTTATTACATAAATACGTAAAAAAATATTAATACTTTCCTTTTGGTTTTCATAGCTGGAATGTTTGTTAAATGTTTTTTATAATCCTCACAATTAATTTAAATCGATTGGCGGCTAGTTGCGTTGTTGCCTTGAATAGTTCATGCACGGACGTATATTATAGCTTTGACGGGTTAGGTATTAACTCGCCCGCAAAAATTCTGGTCCGCGGACGAGTTAATAACATTGCCAGTTTGTTAGTAGTTAACTGGACCACGCTGAGAAGCGGCCGCGGACCAGTTAACTACTTGCTCAAGTCTTAGGGGTCAACTGGCCCAAAAGTTTGATATAGGTATCTAGTTATGTAAATTGGTATGTACAAGGTTTCTGGACGTTAATAAAACTATCTAACAATAGATAGGCGTTTTTAATTAACATTTTACAAATGATTATATATATTTTAAAAATGTTATTGTAAATAAGAAGTGATCAATGGATTTATATAATATCCATAGAAAAATATATCTATATTAAGCACACACATAAGATATTAGAAGGGATATACATTTTACCCAATTTTAACGACACAAAAGCACTCCCATTATAGTTTTGAACTTTTGATGTATAGTATAATAATTACATAATTATGATTGTATTGTTTATAAAACTTAGATATTATGTTAATTAATTTTACCAATTTTTATGATAACATAAAAAAAAACAAAGGTATATAAAGTAAGGTATGCCTACATAATTATAATATGCAAATTTATATAATGTTATATTATAATTGAGAATTTTCAAATGAAATAGAAATAGAAATAATTTATATAAATAATTTATTTATTTATTTTATTTTTTATTTATTTAAATGAGACATAAAGAACGCCTTAGCATATGTGTGGAATCTTTTATTTATTTAAAAGTACCTTCAAACATTTTATTTATAATATTGCCAGTTAAATAAAATAGTGGCCCGCTCTCACTTCGCTTCGGGACCGTAATTCATAAATGAACCGATAGATGGCGCTGTGTCCAATTACATCGCGCAAGTGTTTCGTGTTTTCGGTTTACCTATAAGCCTTGTCGTTGTCCATAGAAGTTATCTCTTTATAAATAGTAAAGAAGATATAGATTTTACCTCATCATCAGCCTGTTGCAGTCCACTGCTGGACATAGGCCTCTCCAAATGCTCGCCACTTTGATCGATCTTCGGCTACTCGCATCCAGCTCCAGCCAGCCCTCTTGCGCAGATCATCACTCCATCTGGCCTGAGGTCGTCCTACACTACGTTTACCGAGACGCGGTCTCCACTCCAGAACTCGTTTACCCCAACGGTTGTCAGTTCTGCGGCAGATGTGGCCAGCCCACTGCCACTTCAGCTTGCTAATCCGATGAGCTATGTCGATAACTTTGGTTCTCTGCCGGATCACCTCGTTTCGGATTCGATCACGCAGAGAAACGCCGAGCATAGCTCTTTCCATAGACCGCTGAGCGACTTTGAACTTGTGGACTAGCCGTGCTGTTAGTGTCCACGTTTCAGCCCCATATGTCATGACGGGTAGGACGCACTGATTATAGACTTTTGTCTTTAGGCACTGTGGAATAGACGATGAGAAGACTCGACGTAGTTTCCAAATGCTGCCCAACCCAGCTGGATTCTTCTTTTCACCTCATCCTCAAAGTTGTTTCGACCCAACTGCAATGTCTGCCCGAGGTACACATACTTCTCAACAACTTCGAGGGTGGCGCCATGGATCGCAATCGGTTCCGGTAGAACATGTTCATTGAACATGACCTTGGTTTTTTCCAAGTTCATCCGTAGGCCGATGCTGATGATTTTACCTACATAATTATAATCTACTTATATGTAAAATTAATCAAAACTCTAATGGGAGTACTTTTAAATAAATAACAGATTCCACACATATCCTATGGCGTTCTTTATGTCTCATTTGAAAAATCTCAATTATAAATAACATTATATAAAATAGCATATTATAATTATGTTGAAGTATGTAGGCATACCTTACTTTATATACCTTTGATTTTTTTATGTTATCATAAAAATTGGTAAAATTAACTAACATAATATCTAAGTTTTATAATACTATACATCATAAGTTCAAAACTATAATGGGAGTGCTTTTGTGTCGTTAAAATTGGGTAAAATTTATATCCCTCCTAATATCTTATGTGTGTGCTTAATATAGATATATTTTTCTATGGATATTATATAAATCCATTGATCACTTCTTATTTACAATAACATTTTTAAAATATATATAATCATTTGTAAAATGTTAATTAAAAACGCCTATCTATTGTTAGATAGTTTTATTAACGTCCAGAAACCTTGTACATACCAATTTACATAACTAGATACCTATATCAAACTTTTGGGCCAGTTGACCCCTAAGACTTGAGCAAGTAGTTAACTGGTCCGCGGCCGCTTCTCAGCGTGGTCCAGTTAACTACTAACAAACTGGCAATGTTATTAACTCGTCCGCGGACCAGAATTTTTGCGGGCGAGTTAATACCTAACCCGACAAGGGGTTAGGTATTAACTATCTAACAATAGATAGGCGTTTTTAATTAACATTTTACAAATGATTATATATATTTTAAAAATGTTATTGTAAATAAGAAGTGATCAATGGATTTATATAATATCCATAGAAAAATATATCTATATTAAGCACACACATAAGATATTAGGAGGGATATACATTTTACCCAATTTTAACGACACAAAAGCACTCCCATTATAGTTTTGAACTTTTGATGTATAGTATAATAATTACATAATTATGATTGTATTGTTTATAAAACTTAGATATTATGTTAATTAATTTTACCAATTTTTATGATAACATAAAAAAAAACAAAGGTATATAAAGTAAGGTATGCCTACATAATTATAATATGCAAATTTATATAATGTTATATTATAATTGAGAATTTTCAAATGAAATAGAAATAGAAATAATTTATATAAATAATTTATTTATTTATTTTATTTTTATTTATTTAAATGAGACATAAAGAACGCCTTAGCATATGTGTGGAATCTTTTATTTATTTAAAAGTACCTTCAAACATTTTTATTTATAATATTGCCAGTTAAATAAAATAGTGGCCCGCTCTCACTTCGCTTCGGGACCGTAATTCATAAATGAACCGATAGATGGCGCTGTGTCCAATTACATCGCGCAAGTGTTTCGTGTTTTCGGTTTACCTATAAGCCTTGTCGTTGTCCATAGAAGTTATCTCTTTATAAATAGTAAAGAAGATATAGATTTTACCTCATCATCAGCCTGTTGCAGTCCACTGCTGGACATAGGCCTCTCCAAATGCTCGCCACTTTGATCGATCTTCGGCTACTCGCATCCAGCTCCAGCCAGCCCTCTTGCGCAGATCATCACTCCATCTGGCCTGAGGTCGTCCTACACTACGTTTACCGAGACGCGGTCTCCACTCCAGAACTCGTTTACCCCAACGGTTGTCAGTTCTGCGGCAGATGTGGCCAGCCCACTGCCACTTCAGCTTGCTAATCCGATGAGCTATGTCGATAACTTTGGTTCTCTGCCGGATCACCTCGTTTCGGATTCGATCACGCAGAGAAACGCCGAGCATAGCTCTTTCCATAGACCGCTGAGCGACTTTGAACTTGTGGACTAGCCGTGCTGTTAGTGTCCACGTTTCAGCCCCATATGTCATGACGGGTAGGACGCACTGATTATAGACTTTTGTCTTTAGGCACTGTGGAATAGACGATGAGAAGACTCGACGTAGTTTTCCAATGCCTGCCCAACCCAGCTGGATTCTTCTTTTCACCTCATCCTCAAAGTTGTTTCGACCCAACTGCAATGTCTGCCCGAGGTACACATACTTCTCAACAACTTCGAGGGTGGCGCCATGGATCGCAATCGGTTCCGGTAGAACATGTTCATTGAACATGACCTTGGTTTTTTTCCAAGTTCATCCGTAGGCCGATGCTGATGATTTTACCTACATAATTATAATCTACTTATATGTAAAATTAATCAAAACTCTAATGGGAGTACTTTTAAATAAATAACAGATTCCACACATATCCTATGGCGTTCTTTATGTCTCATTTGAAAAATCTCAATTATAAATAACATTATATAAAATAGCATATTATAATTATGTTGAAGTATGTAGGCATACCTTACTTTATATACCTTTGATTTTTTTATGTTATCATAAAAATTGGTAAAATTAACTAACATAATATCTAAGTTTTATAATACTATACATCATAAGTTCAAAACTATAATGGGAGTGCTTTTGTGTCGTTAAAATTGGGTAAAATTTATATCCCTCCTAATATCTTATGTGTGTGCTTAATATAGATATATTTTTCTATACCCGACAAGGGGTTAGGTATTAACTCGCCCGCAAAAATTCTGGTCCGCGGACGAGTTAATAACATTGCCAGTTTGTTAGTAGTTAACTGGACCACGCTGAGAAGCGGCCGCGGACCAGTTAACTACTTGCTCAAGTCTTAGGGGTCAACTGGCCCAAAAGTTTGATATAGGTATCTAGTTATGTAAATTGGTATGTACAAGGTTTCTGGACGTTAATAAAACTATCTAACAATAGATAGGCGTTTTTAATTAACATTTTACAAATGATTATATATATTTTAAAAATGTTATTGTAAATAAGAAGTGATCAATGGATTTATATAATATCCATAGAAAAATATATCTATATTAAGCACACACATAAGATATTAGGAGGGATATACATTTTACCCAATTTTAACGACACAAAAGCACTCCCATTATAGTTTTGAACTTTTGATGTATAGTATAATAATTACATAATTATGATTGTATTGTTTATAAAACTTAGATATTATGTTAATTAATTTTACCAATTTTTATGATAACATAAAAAAAAACAAAGGTATATAAAGTAAGGTATGCCTACATAATTATAATATGCAAATTTATATAATGTTATATTATAATTGAGAATTTTCAAATGAAATAGAAATAGAAATAATTTATATAAATAATTTATTTATTTATTTTATTTTTTATTTATTTAAATGAGACATAAAGAACGCCTTAGCATATGTGTGGAATCTTTTATTTATTTAAAAGTACCTTCAAAACATTTTTATTTATAATATTGCCAGTTAAATAAAATAGTGGCCCGCTCTCACTTCGCTTCGGGACCGTAATTCATAAATGAACCGATAGATGGCGCTGTGTCCAATTACATCGCGCAAGTGTTTCGTGTTTTCGGTTTACCTATAAGCCTTGTCGTTGTCCATAGAAGTTATCTCTTTATAAATAGTAAAGAAGATATAGATTTTACCTCATCATCAGCCTGTTGCAGTCCACTGCTGGACATAGGCCTCTCCAAATGCTCGCCACTTTGATCGATCTTCGGCTACTCGCATCCAGCTCCAGCCAGCCCTCTTGCGCAGATCATCACTCCATCTGGCCTGAGGTCGTCCTACACTACGTTTACCGAGACGCGGTCTCCACTCCAGAACTCGTTTACCCCAACGGTTGTCAGTTCTGCGGCAGATGTGGCCAGCCCACTGCCACTTCAGCTTGCTAATCCGATGAGCTATGTCGATAACTTTGGTTCTCTGCCGGATCACCTCGTTTCGGATTCGATCACGCAGAGAAACGCCGAGCATAGCTCTTTCCATAGACCGCTGAGCGACTTTGAACTTGTGGACTAGCCGTGCTGTTAGTGTCCACGTTTCAGCCCCATATGTCATGACGGGTAGGACGCACTGATTATAGACTTTTGTCTTTAGGCACTGTGGAATAGACGATGAGAAGACTCGACGTAGTTTTCCAAATGCTGCCCAACCCAGCTGGATTCTTCTTTTCACCTCATCCTCAAAGTTGTTTCGACCCAACTGCAATGTCTGCCCGAGGTACACATACTTCTCAACAACTTCGAGGGTGGCGCCATGGATCGCAATCGGTTCCGGTAGAACATGTTCATTGAACATGACCTTGGTTTTTTCCAAGTTCATCCGTAGGCCGATGCTGATGATTTTACCTACATAATTATAATCTACTTATATGTAAAATTAATCAAAACTCTAATGGGAGTACTTTTAAATAAATAACAGATTCCACACATATCCTATGGCGTTCTTTATGTCTCATTTGAAAAATCTCAATTATAAATAACATTATATAAAATAGCATATTATAATTATGTTGAAGTATGTAGGCATACCTTACTTTATATACCTTTGATTTTTTTATGTTATCATAAAAATTGGTAAAATTAACTAACATAATATCTAAGTTTTATAATACTATACATCATAAGTTCAAAACTATAATGGGAGTGCTTTTGTGTCGTTAAAATTGGGTAAAATTTATATCCCTCCTAATATCTTATGTGTGTGCTTAATATAGATATATTTTTCTATGGATATTATATAAATCCATTGATCACTTCTTATTTACAATAACATTTTTAAAATATATATAATCATTTGTAAAATGTTAATTAAAAACGCCTATCTATTGTTAGATAGTTTTATTAACGTCCAGAAACCTTGTACATACCAATTTACATAACTAGATACCTATATCAAACTTTTGGGCCAGTTGACCCCTAAGACTTGAGCAAGTAGTTAACTGGTCCGCGGCCGCTTCTCAGCGTGGTCCAGTTAACTACTAACAAACTGGCAATGTTATTAACTCGTCCGCGGACCAGAATTTTTGCGGGCGAGTTAATACCTAACCCGACAAGGGGGGTGTCCCACATTGCAAAACAAATTCGAATGAACCCCCCCCCCTTCCCCCTTCCCCCCGTGTTCGGATTTAACAATTTCCCTAATTGTAATAATATTTTATAATGCGGCTCTCCCGAAGTACAATTCAAGGACCGGCTGGACCCAGCGTGCCTTATTACATGTACGCATTCAGCAGAAGAACGTGAGGTTGATTTGTTGATTTGCCGTCCCACGGCTATCTACAATCTGCTACCCCACCAACCTTGCCCACCCCTAAATTAAGTCGCCCTTGGCTATAGCCGATTCAACTATGTCAAACCAGGCCTCAATGGGGGGGGGGCGGGTCCGGACCCCCTGGACCCCCCCTTATATACGTCCATGAGTTCATGTGTAATAATAATAGTGGCTATAATATAATATTCGATGACAATTTTAGGTAAATTTAACGATCGATAAATGTAGGATGAGTTACATTTTATTCATACTAAATTATGAAATTAGAAGCTAATATAATTACTATTTTGGTGTCATATATTAATAATTTAGAAGGTTGCTATTTGAATGCATACCACAAATTTAGATGCTAAAAAATAATTGCCATGCTGAGTTATATTTACAGTGGCTTACATATAAAATAACTAGTGGCTGAGATACTATTATTCAGATGCGCATTGGTTGTGGCTGACTTAGTAATTTAGAAGGTAACATATATTTTCTGAGGCGAAAAATGCTAATAAAAAGAAGCTCGTTTAAATAGTACCCTATTAATATTGAAATCATGTTTCACGTTTTACCAGACTATGAAATGACAACTGACGTTTTGATAGGCGCAGATATCCTCCAGGATAGCGGCCTTAGCGTCATTGTAACACAGGGAACAGCTACACTGTGTGCACAACCCCGAGTGATGCACATGCGGTCTGAAAGTCCTTTGTTTGAAAATCTAGATCATGACTTAACTAACGAATCGCAAATAGAGCTTCTCTTGATTCTACTGAACAAATATTCTGATATATTCACTCGCGGCTTTGCCACATCTCGTGTTAATACAGGCATGCTAGAAATCCGTTTGAAAAATAAAGATAAATTTGTTGAACGTAGACCGTACAGACTCAGTCCCGTCGAACGGGAAAAAAGTTAAAGAAATAGTCAAGGAATTAATTGATAACAATATTATCCGTGAGAGTAGATCACCATACTCTAGTCCTGTCATTTTAGTAAAAAAGAAGAACGGTGATGACCGCATGTGCATAGATTACAGGGAATTAAATGCGAATACTATACGTGATCATTACCCCCTGCCATTGATTGCAGACCAAATTGATCAATTGGCTGGCGGTCAGTATTATACCTCCCTCGACATGGCCTCGGGATTTCACCAAATCCCCATAGAAGACGACTCTATCGAAAAAAACCGCCTTTATAACACCAGACGGACTCTATGAATACCTTACAATGCCCTTTGGGCTTTGTAATGCTCCGTCTGTGTATCAAAGGTGCATAAATAGAGCATTAGGGCCTCTCTTAAACCCTGGTAGTGCCAACTCTAATGGCGATAATCAAACAGATAGCGTAGCTCAGGTATACATAGATGACGTCATCAGCAAAAGCCGTGATTTTACTTCCGGTCTCGCGAATTTAGAAAGGATTTTTATTGCCCTTCGAAAATCCGGATTTTCGATAAATATTGACAAATGTCTCTTTTTCAAGCAATCCATTGAATATCTAGGTAATGTTGTAGAGAATGGGCAAGTTCGCCCTAGTCCCAAAAAGATCGAAGCTCTTTTAAAAGCACCAGTACCAAGCACACCTAAGCAAGTCCGCCAGTTCAATGGGTTGGCTGGTTATTTCAGACGGTTTATCCCCGATTTTGCCCGAATTATGGCTCCCCTATATGAATTGACCAAACAAGGCGCTCAGTGGCAATGGACTCATGTTCATGAACAGGCACGTCAGAAAATAATTGACTGTCTCACTTCCACACCCGTCCTTACCATATTCCAAGAGGGAGAGCCAATTGAATTGTTCACTGATGCCAGCAGTCTCGGTTTTGGAGCGATTCTAGTCCAAATCATAAACGGCAGACAGCATGTCGTGGCCTATTTCAGCATGCGTACCACTGATACAGAGAGTCGCTATCACTCGTACGAACTGGAAACCCTTGCGGTTGTCCGTGCCATAAAACACTTTCGCCACTTTCTGTATGGGCGAAAATTTAAAGTAGTTACCGATTGTAACGCACTCAAAGCATCTAAACACAAACAGGATCTGTTACCTCGCATACATAGATGGTGGGCGTACCTACAAAATTTCGATTTCGATATAGAGTACAGGAAGGGCGAGCGGATGCAACATGCGGACTTTCTAAGCCGAAATCCCGATCCCCTGAGCGTCAACCTGACTACAATGAATCTAGAATGGCTTAACATAGAACAACGACGAGATGGCGTGCTGAGACCTATCATAGACGACATACATAATGGAAATCAAGTTCCCGGATACCTCTTGGAAGATAACGTGCTCAAGTTTGAAAAGCAAGACGAGACTCTAGGCACACAGAAACTAATTGTTGTCCCAAAAGCTTTTCAGTGAAGCCTTATAAAAACTTTCCACACTGCACTTAAACATCTGGGCTGGGAGAAGACCCTCCATAAAATACAAGAGACTTATCATTTTGACAAAATGACCACCATCGTGAGGGATTTTGTAGACAACTGTGTGGTATGTAGAACATCTAAACAAACCTCTGGAGCTACGCAAGTACAGCTTCACCCCATCAGTAAGCCGACAGTGCCATTTGAAGTCCTACACATGGACATTACCGGCAAACTGGGCACTCCTAACGAGCAGGAATACGTCGTGGTAACAATCGATGCTTACACAAAGTATGTCCTGCTTCGTCACACAAATGACAAAAGCCAACACAGTACGCTTGCAGCCCTAAAACAGGTGATCCATCTCTTTGGTGCACCAAGGCAGATCATAGTGGATGGTGGCCGCGAGTTTCTAGGCGAATATAAAAGATACTGTGACAGATTTGGAATTGAAATACACGCCATATCTCCAGGAGCAAGCAGAGGTAACGGCCAAGTAGAAAGAGTTATGGCTACTCTAAAAAATGGCCTCGTAATGATTAAAAATTACGACACTCCAGACTGGCATACTGCACTGGAGAGTCTCCAGCTTGCACTTGACTGCACGGTGCATCGTACTACTGGAGCAGCACCTCTTACACTTCTTACTCGACGACGAAACTGTGTTCCACCTGAGCTATTGAACCTAGTTAATTTCGATAATACATCTATTGATTTTGAAATGCTAGAAAGACATGTACAGCAAAAAATGATTGATCAATCTGCAAAAGATAAAATAAGGTTCAATAGAGGTAGAGCACAAGTTCGTAATTTTCAGCGAGGAGATTTCGTATTAATAAAGAACAACCCTAGAAACCAGACATCTTTAGATTTGAAATTTAGTGTGCCTTACGAAGTTTACAGAGTCCTCGAAAATGACCGCTATCTTGTGAAGAAGGTAGTGGGTCACTATGGACGGCCACGCAAAGTCGCACATGATCAGCTACGGCGCGCTCCGCAACCAGGCACACCTAGACAGGAGACCGTGTCGCCCCCAGACCACCAAGAACCTGGACCATCCGGCATCGCGCCGCCCTCTACTAATCGATCGCCGACTCCAGCGACTACTGCGGCCAATGAACAGGCAGCAAACTCAACGGACTGAAGATTCAAGTCCAAGAAATTATTCCCGGTGAGGAATTCCCATAACTTAAACCTAACACACGCACACACACACACGCACACACACACCACATATCACACACACACACTCACACACTCATACACACACACACACACAAATGAAGGCTTCGGCCTGTTATTTTCTGAAAAGTCAGATATAACACAGAACTATATTGACTATGACTTTGACTAACTTCGACTGTTGACTGATTATTTATAAGCTACTGGCACGCGGGGGGCCACAAAGTAGCAAAATATTAAAAGTAGTTGAATGTTGTATGCTTTACCATTGACGTGTGGAGCCGTTCAATAGGTAAGTCCCATCCTGAAAGAAAAATAGTCCCCTGTGTACCACGGCGTACAAGACCGCCCAGAGCACAGCATCGGCCTAACCCCAGTTTCCTTAGAGCCTCTGTTAAGTCAGCATCGACCTCTCACCGCCCCCCGATCCTTTCCATTCAGCATACACATTCCTACTAATGATCTGTTGTCACGTGGAGTGAGCAGATCCTAATAATAACACATATGTACCTACTTTATATCATCATCATTGAAAAATCTGTGGTCACGTGGAGTGGACAGACTTAATAGAACTGCATACCACCTACCTTCAAAATTTAATTCAATTTATTCACGAGTTGACTTCAAACTATGCTTGAGGCTACTTTTATTATGGATTGGCTAAGTGTTGTGGTAGCCAGGTGGCCCTGGTTCAATTCCCGGTCGGAACAATTATTTCAAAATAGTTAAGTATGGATGTCCTGGGACATTCTCCAGCCTATTCACCTAATATTTACTGTGAAATAAATACCATGCTTTGCGGTTTGACGTTCAGTGTGGATTGTCAGCGCATTTTGATTACTTACTTTATTCATCTTAATAGTGAGCAACTATTTACATGTTTACTATGTACAGGTATGTATATACCTTGTAAAACATTTAACGATAAATACCTAAATTGAATATCTTGAGGAGATCTCCAATTCCATCAAAGTACCTACTGTTAGGGCATGGTGTACTGTGTAAGTACCAAGCCTCAAAACATAAAAATTTTATTTCCAGAAATCAAACATCAACCAAGTCCAGGGCGAAATGAAGTGAAGAGCATGTGGAGCGACGCAGAGCACGCATCGCATATCAGAATGGCCGTGTCGCCGCATTGATTTTCTACATAACCACCACCAATTATTGATCATAAATTATTGGAATTTATAACAAATAATTATCGTTTAAAATGTTATCCTAAAATCAGTAAATATTACTTGCTGCATTGTAATTGATAACATAGTCATTTATTTATTATGAATAATTATTTTGGTAGTGTTTTGACGCGGGAAATACCTTCGCTCGCGCCATGGTATTTACCGCGGCAACCATTTCCTTCGAAATTTTAATTACTTATAATTTATTTGAAATTACTGATCTAAAATCACGATTTATTATTTAAAAGCGTTATCTAAACAATTATGTAATAAATTAATTCAAAATGATTTTAAAAACACTCGTTTGGCTAACGAGTTACTTTAGCACGTCACGGGCGGAAGTGTTTAACTGGGATTTGTAATAAAATAAAATCTAGTTTGGTATAGATGCTGTAAAATTGATAAATACTACTAAAACATGAAGCGGATTTATTTCGATGTAAATTAAGTTTAAATTGATTTAATACTTTGCTTTCCTTGGTAGTTTCCGGCTGCGGGCGGAACTGCCGTATTTAGATTTTTATAAATTAAAGTCTATTTGGTTATTGACAATTAAAAATAGAAAAATATTATTAAAACGTGTATCGAATTGATTAGAACGAGATTTAATTATGTATTGTTTTATAACTCGCTGTTTTGACTAACAAGTTACGACGATATTTAAAAGTAAGTTCCTACATTTGCTTATAGTTGGCTTCTTGGCTTGAATTATTTTAGAAAAAGCTTTAGTAAATAAATAATGAATTATGTAATTCGGCCCTGTTATGACAAAACGCGTTATCCTGTAAAACGCCGATTTTCAAAAAACTGGTTTTAAAGTTTTTATCTTTGGCTCGTTACCAAACTGTATCTAGTAAAGATATGAATATGATTTCTATACTAAACAATTACTTACAATAGCCGCAGGTCGTCACTAGAACATTATTTTATCGTATTATTTAATGTATAATAATTATACTAAAAAAACGTGTTTTGTAGTGATAGTATATAGCTAGCCTACATTCGTATTTATTGTGACAAAACGATGTAAACTTAGTTTACATCATTTTGTACTTATAACAACTACAATTTCTTTTAGGTCGTGTGAACTATATGTATGAATTTAACGTTTTTACAAGTAACACACGGTAAGTAAGTAAAATTCTTAAGTAATTAAGTAATAAAAAAGTCGAATATAAATAGCACGACGAAAGTCGTCGGTTTAGTAAGGGGTTCGGATCGGATAGTTTAAACTGGTAGTACATCCGCCTAGACTGTGGAAGGTTGTTCGAGTCCCACCTGAACCCTTTGATGAATTTTTAAGTGTAATGTTTACCCATAAAATCTAACTCACTAGGTATATAACGCCGTTATAGTAATTAAATCGTTTAATCGTTTAAAATTTCTTCGGATCTTATAACATACTAATAAAATTTAACTCATGATTTCACTATAACCTATAACATTTTGAGCTTTAACGGTAAAATAATGACGTTTATGGATAAGGAATTTGACAGAGGCTCTGTTAAACTTAACATACGTTTTAACATATCAATGTTTTAAACTCATTTTAGTATTTTTTTATGAATTTGACCCTTCGCACGTACACGTACACGGTTAAATATGATAATTAAAAACATTTAAACAGAAGAAAATCACAGTTTTGAACTTGATCAAAAACGCTCCATATAAAATCGCTACATATCCGTGACGTCACAAATATGTATTTTATACGCGTGGCGTATGCATTTTGTATTTAGACAACTACTGTGAAATGTTGCATTTAGACTTTAGGATTTTTGGATAATTTAACACTTAAAAATCGACTTACTAATTTCGAGATACACGAAATAATTTTAAATTTTAACTAGCACAGAGTTATTTTCAATTGCAAATCTAACATAATATCCAACAATTTCATAAAATTTTAGGACCAGTCGTCACGCCTTTACGCGGCAAACTAAGCTTACAGTGTTTTGCAAAAATAACAAGGCGCACCCGTCTCGCGCTTTCTTACTAACAGCAATCGGACGGATCATATTCTATCATGGTAGAACGCTGCAAACTTAGCCTACAGCGTTTTGCAAAAATATTTCCTCCGTGTTTTAGGTTACAGCGGAATGTTATATGGAATATTTCGGTTCATAACTTGTGTAGAACTGCATTTGTTAGTTAGTTTCAAAGCTTACATTAAGTAGATACATTTAGTGCATATTATTACAAAACGCTGTAACCCGGGTTGCAGTGTTTTGTCGTAACAGGGCCGAATTGCTTTGTAAGTAATTAGACGCAAATTAATGTAAATTTAAGTAACTGATTGAGCGCTTGCAACGCCATCTGACGACAAATCAACGGAAGTTGGATTTGGCGGGCTAGATGGCGGGCAGGCGATCGAAATAGGGGGCGCAAAGCTCATTCTGTGTGGTGATTTTGGACCGATAACCAATGTAAGTAAAAACTCTGGTCAAAAATAAAACTTTGGTTAATTTATTTTACCTCTAATCTTTTATTTCTATTTCCATCCGAAATTAGTTTTCTAAAGCAGTAGAAAAATAAATAAAGTGTTAACTCTCTGTTTTTGCGAAAGCATAACTTCATAGATAACTGGTTAGTAAGTTTCCGGTGGCTGTGTGGAGGCCACCGGTCCTGTCCTAACTTTTTAAAAAAACTTGCAAGCATGGTTCTTCTTCGACATATATTATTAAAATAATAATAATTAAAAATCTCTTTAATTGTTTTTAAAATATTGGTAGGTAAGTAGTTAATTATATTAATATATGACTGAAGTTGAGGTCAATATTTGGGCGTGTGTAAAGAAAAAAGCGAGCGTATTCCTTTTTAAAAGGCCGGCAGCGCACTTAATCTAGTGTGTGTGTCTATGGGCGGCAGTAATCGCTTACCATCAGGTGATCCGTCTGTTCGTCCTCCTATATATTTTAAAAAAGAATATGGTTAGATTTTGCTGAAATCGGAAGTTTTATTAGCACCAGATATATTATACAAAAAGCGCACCAGTATACACACCAGGCCCAATAGCTATACTCGTACATACAGTTTTGTATTATAATAATCACCAATAGCTCTGGCAGAGTAAAAATGTACCATTCCAAACTACCTTTCAATAAATAAAACCAAATCTTACTATTTTTATTTTTTTTTTATTTTTAATATTAAGGCGGTCAATAAATGATAATGTACTATAACACATTTTGAACGTTTTATATATATTATACATGTTCTATAGATATATATTATATACCTATTATATATTATAAGTATGCACCAAGTAGATATAATTTTGCATAATACGAGTACCTACCCCTCTGCGAAAATTTCAGTATCAAACAGCGAAACACAAAATATAAAACTGACAGGAATAATGACTTGTATCAAATTGCAAGTCTATTACCCATCAAGTTAACCAAATACATATAAGAAAAAAAAAAAATCTTACTATTTATTTATCAGGCCAGTGGCGAATGAAATTAAAAGGAACTAAACATAAACGTTGCCCTATTTAAATATGCCTCGAAGTTAAAGGCGTCCTACATTTTGCTTCGTTTTTGCGCTTAAATTGAAATAGGTAGGGGCGCTATAACTCGTTTTAAATTTCATATTTACATTTTTAACCAGTTATTGAAACTGTACTAATTTGTTTTTCAAATTTGAGTTTGGGTTTTTACTTGGTAGTTACATGCTTTGAGCGTTTATTCGTCTCGTTGCCTGTTTATCTGGACTTTACAAATGCAGAAGAAACAAAGTTGGGAGTAACCATTTATTCCAACTTTTCTGCAAATATATCTCAAGCAATTCAGAATGCTTTTACAGTCAAAAAGTGACAGTTTTATTACACAAAATCTATTTAAATAGAAAATTCAATACCAGAAAAGGTTAGGTTATGCAGTAGAGCAAGCTGCATTATTATTGATGGGTGATAGAGATTTTATGAGTAAGTATGTCAAAATCGTCAAAGTGAACGTTATTGAAACTTTGCCATGCTATTTAGGTGAATCGTGTATAAAATCTGCCCCAATTTCATTTCAGCCAGCTTTCATCATGAGGTCCGTTTATGATCCAAAATTAATTTCCCAACCAATTGGCGAGTTTCAACCCATCAAAATTTTATTCAATCAACTTGACCGTTACATGAAACCAAAAATCGTGTTATATTACCGATGAAGCGTAAATCAGAGTTTCATTCAACTGAATAAAGTCACGTACCTATGTATTTTAATTTAAACTAAAGAACTTTATAACACCCGTCACGGGATTATTAATTCCACTTCTACATCATCATCATCATTTTAGCCAAAAGACGTGCACCGCTGGACATAGGCCTCCAACGTTCTCCACACAGATCGGTCCTGTACCACCCACGTTCAAGGAACTCCCGAGACCTTCACTAGATCGTCTGACCACCTGGTGGGAGGCCTGCTACCCACCAGATCCACTTCTACATCTTTACGTGTAATTCCTGGTTGCATCCAGAGCTGTTGTTTTAGGACCCCAGGACACGCTTAGACCATTCAGGATTTAGGACTTACTTTCACCTAACTCGGTATTATAATTTTCCTTACAAATTAAAAACCACGATAACGACGGACTAAGCATACCCCGGGCACTACAGCTATGGTCGCAACTGGGGAATACACGCTACAACAATTTCTGAGTTTATTAATTTCACTGTGGAATATCACGTGCGTTCTTGGTACTGGATTTCAGTACCCATGATTGCTGCAAAGGGCCACTTAATTTGGGGCCCTAATGGCTACATGAGTCCCTTCTTAGAAAACCTCGAGAGGCCCTTCAGATAATGGATCGCTTTAAATGAAAGGCCGCTTAAGAAAGCAACTTAGAGGAATGGAGTCCGCACTTGTTTATTTATATGTATAAGTATATGTTTGGGCGCCGTGAATAAATAATGTTGATTCTTCTTTGATAAAAAATAAGTGATTCCTTCGGTCAGTAAAGTACCAACTATATTGGATTATCAAGCGTAGCGTATCTCAATTTCATAGTTTTTCGTTTTAGTTTAGCATAGTTCAATATCATGATTAAGTGTACCTAATTATGTTCATATATCAAACAAAAGATAACTTGAAATTGAATTGAATTTCATTACTTAACTTACATTGAACTTAAACCGTTGACTTCTGAAAAACCATTATTATAACTAGTGGCGTGCCCTCGTTTCATTTCGGGACATTAGTTCCACTTTGTACCAATAGATGGTGCTGGGTGTCAAATGCATGCAGGAACAAAACGACAGCTTTGGGCGAAACTGAAGAAAACAAGGTATAATGTTTTATGAGTTTATTAAAATCACTATATTATAATAGAGTTACTTCGCTGTTTTAGCGCTTTTTAAGTAGGTATTATTTTAAAATAAACGAGTAATAAGTACTAAACTGCAACTGAATAAAAGTCATTTAGATGCCAGCACCTTCTAACTTTACTCTTACTCATTCCTTCATTCCTTTACCCTTGCAAGTTTGAAATTAAATTCTATCGGGTTGAGTTTAGTTTCACTTCTCAGTGGCCCGATGTATGTAATTTATGCCCGTAAGTGGAGAGTTCGAGGTGAGTGTGAATACAGGTGAATCGTGGAAAAGTGTGAGGTTCTTTGTGCAATCCATACAGTAACAACAATGAAAAAGGCTGCTTTTTGTGAAAGATTTATTCTTACCCGACGATGTATTTTTGTAACATTATAACCTTGACCTTTTTAAGACAAGAGTGAATAATTTCACGAAAAAGCATAGCTGTTCTTTAGCCTTTATCTTCACTTAACATCAGATGTAATAGAAGGCAAACGGTTGTGTACCGTAACATAAAAAACTGGACAGATATTATATTACTAGTGGCCCGTCCTCGCTTCGCTTCGGTATTTTAATTTTTTGAACGAAGTAGAATTCACAACAATTATTAGCAAAAATAAATTTTACTGATACTTATAGGATTGATAATTTTGGTGATCGTAAACCTTAATGAAGGAATCTCAAAAAGATTTGATTTAAAAAATGTTGGAAACTCTATAACTTTACTTTGTCAAATTTAATCAGTTCCCCCGTTCACCCCTACCCCCATGTACATAAATCATTATCGCCTTATAACTACATAGTTTATTAAATTATTGCACGCCTCATCATTGATCACTATTTTACGCTAAAATCTCACAACCATCA
>JABMDO010000478.1:0-30604 GCA_014851415.1 Cnaphalocrocis medinalis
CATGTTTAATTAAAAAAAAAAATGAAAAAATAACAAATACAAAATAGTGTGTCTACAACATTTTTCTTGACAGTAATGACAGATAAAATTCTTCTTTTTAATAAAAACTAAATCACCACCAGGTTTGCGCGGCACTCACAAAAAAGGTTTAATACATATTTTAATTACATATTTGAACACCGGGTTCAACCAACCTTTATCCGAGAATAAATTGATGGTATAACTCTGTAATACCATATGGCCCATAAGTTATACCATATACAGGGTGACGATGGGTCCCAAGAACAAAATAGTATCTGCTATAATTTTACTTAGCAGATACGATTTTGTTCTAGGGAAATGTCGTCTGTAAACATCCCTTATTTACATCCCTTTAAACACGTGTTTTAACAATCATTCTGAACAACATTTGTTCTATGACTGGGAAATTTGCATAAAAGAAACAACTTTTCATACAAAGCGACCAACCAACGTGACTTGTTAATTTTGTATGAGGAGTCGCAAAAATTTCGACAAATTTTCAAGACGTAGAACAAATTATGTTGTTCGGACTGGTTGGTAGAAAACGTGTAAACGTTCACAGATATACCCTGTATTATTATTCACGGATAGATTAGTCGAATTGGCCTTAAAATTATGTAGATTTTTTGACCCAGAGATGTTTATTTTTGTTGATTAGCTATAGGAATAATTTTGTACATTTAAAACTTTTTGCTCAAAAATGTTTTGCCATTTATTATAAGTAAACGCCATAATATTATTAATACTCGTACTTAAGATATTCTTTGTCAAGAAAGTCGTGAAAATAAATGATGGCGCCACTGTCGCTTACGTCGTAGGGTATTTTAACCCATTGGTATGCCCATGGCAACTCTTTTAATTCCTCAAACATTTTTCATCGAGCGAATGCGGGTACCGGAGGCTCAAGTAAGGGGAATGGAGTTGGATGCTGGCAGCGCACTTGTGACTACTGGTGTTGCAGGTGTCTATGGGCGGCGACGGTCTCTTTCCATCAGGTGATCCGTCTGCTCGTCTGCTATCACTTAAAAACATTTACTGTCGCGACTTTCTTGACACATAATGATTAAACTTTTAGAATAGAAAATGTATTGTATTCTAACCCCTTTATTATAAAACTTGGTCTTAACTGAAGCTGTCACTTTCATTTGTAACTTTTTAAAAAGTGACAGCATCATTTTTAGACTAAGACTAACTTTAGTCTGCGTTTTTTAATAAGGCGGTAAGAGTTTTTGTTTAATGTAAGATTTTTCATGTACTATATCTGTGATAGGAGATGAATAAATGCATATATTTTTATGATTAACATTTTTTTCATTTGACTGAGTCAAACACGAAAATCTTTTGGCAGAGAAACCTGAAACAATTTAGACCTAGAAACCTCCTTCTTCTTAGTTATGCTAAAACACACAGAATATTCAATAGTAGATAAATAAATCCAAGTAAACTATCGTATACGGAAAAATGCTTTATAAAAATAAAAAGCTGCTTTTTTATAGGTATACTATTTGTCTAGTGAATATTTTTTTTTGGTATGAAACAGCTGATTTTTATTTTGCTTATTTTGATGATCTAACATGCTAAAGGGGCTTTATTTTGGAGCCACTACTAATGTATTAAATTTATTGTTTTAATGTAAATTATCATTAATTATAATAAAAAAAATATTTCCAACATACGACAGTATACTTGGGACTGGTAGGTATCTATATGAACCCACTGACCTTGATCCCGCAGCACGGTGACGGCCTCCAGCACGCGCTTGGTGTAGATGCAGGGCTCGTAGTTGTCCATCTCCTGAGTCACCACCGAGCACACCCTGTATAGATGGTAAGTTGATATCAGATAACAATAGCGTAACTGATTTCAAAGTAAGTAGTTTAAGCTACAAAAAAGGATATTCACCGGGCATTAATGTATGGAACAGCTGATTTTTAGGGTTCCGTCAATGACTTTCCACCTACAATGGACTTCGCATCTGCGCCTTGTAAATGGAACCAGAAAATTGTGCTTAAGCACACTTTGTTTGACACGTGTTGTCAATCGTCTAGCAGAAAGATGCCAAAGTGTGTCGTGAAAAATTGCCGAAATAATACCCTTACGACGACAAAAATAAATGGTGTGACCTACCACCGGTAAATAAATATAATTTGTATAAGTTAATAGTGAAAAATTATAGTAAAATCATTGAATTTTCAAAAAATATGCCTATTTTTCAACAAATGTTTCTATTCCTTTCTCTCACTTGCGTAAGAAAGAGATAGAGATAAGAGTGCAGCAAGAACATAGTCATAAATGATAACTATGGAGTCGCTCTTTTATTTAGTTGTTATCACCCGACGCGAGAATATGGCAGGTAACTAACCAATTTACAATAACTGTTTTTTTAGCTTTCCAATACATGAGATTATGAGAGAGAAGTGGCACAAGTTAGTTGCAATCGAAAGATGCGATGGTAGAGGTATTAAAATGTCTTTCAGATTCAGATAGCAACATTTTTAACCAAATTGATGGGCACACAAAGGAACAGTTGGGTCATATTTATGATTTAACCAAATCAGTCATAGAAAGATATGTAAACGTACGCCTTCACTACATACCTACCTATGTCAAAAAGACACATTAGAAAAAAAAAGTAAATCCAAAAGGCAAGTTTTTAATAAATTAAATTTGTTCCAAGGTTTAGAAGGATGTTGTCAGGTTTCAGTTTTTCACTTTATTATCTATACATATTATATAAAAATGTAAAAAAGCTGTGTCTGTACATTGAAGATATTTATCTCAAAATAACTTAGGACGACTAAAAAACAGTAACAGAACATGAATCAATGATTTTTAAAATTTTTGTCTGTCTGTTTGTCTGTTTATCTGTTTGTCTGTTACGTGTACAAAAAAAGTGATTTTATTTTCGCACTAACAGGCCTTTTATTTGATAATGGGAATGCACAAAAAGTAACTAGTCCGCCACCTTGACCGTTCACCAATATTGGATCTGGGGGCACGGCAGTGTCCCCACCAAGTCGAGCAAAAAAGCGGCACGGCCGTACCATCCTTTTCTCGAAGCAATTCAGGCCTTTTCGGACCTGTAACTTCGTTGTGGATAAAACTAAAAGACTAAATTTTCAGTAACCATACAGGCATTGTAAAGACACGGTATATTTCTAATTTCAATCAATTTGAACCAGTAGTTTAAGAATTATAACGGGTCAAAGTTTCTTAATTTTGTCACTCTCTGACTCACTGACTCACCGATCATCAAAATTCTAAGGCACGTATAGCAGACCTAGAACCATTAAAATTTACACTATAAGTAGTGTGTGGGGTATGAATCAGTAAAAACTAAAATATTTTAAATTTTGATCCAGTTTGCTAGATATTGAACTTCAAAAAAACTTTGTAATCCTATATAAATATATAGGATTACAAAGGATTACCACGTTATATTTGCAGTTCAATAGATTTTAAGAATTTTCTACAAAAAGGAATGAGATCCCATCAAAAACAATACTTTACTTTACCGAATTAATTTAATGCATTACTTCTGAGATATATTGTGTGATTGCCAAGTCAATAATGAATAACCGACTTGACAAAACATGGATCTCACCATGTTTTTACGTTAGTTGCGACACTTGGTTTTTTTTGACAAGTATAGTTTTTGATGGGATTTATATTACTTGACTAATATTACTTAACTAACCATGTGAATGCAAAATTTAGTTTTAATTAGAGAAAACTGATACACATTGCAAGTTAAGAAAATATTAAATAAATAATAATTTTTTGCGACTCCGTGTATTCCTTGCTCTGAAACTGTTCCGTAAATCACCATATGCAGCTTCGATTGACACACGTAGTTATACATTACTGCTTTAACTGTCAAGATGTTTACACATGCAGGTCGGTAAACAGCAGTGTATAAACAGATCATTTGAAGCATAATAGGTGAAATTTGGAGCATGTGCCATCTTCGCGCTTGGTTATTGTATGGCGCGCTATGTCCATTGTAGGTGAAATGTCATTGGGTTCCGTAGTCTACTAGGAACCCTTATAGTTTCGTCATGTCTGTCCATCTGTCTGTACGTCTGACTGTCCGTCTGTCTGTCCTGGCTCGTTCTCCGCCGTTTCTGCACCGATTGCCACGAAAATTGGTGGAGAGATGTATACTGATAATTTAAGAATTGGTTTTTAAAATTATCGAAAAATAATTATTGCGCCGGTTGAGACACAAAAGTCGCGGGTTCGATTCCCGCATCAACACAAATGTTTGTTGATGAAACAGATATTTGTGTTGGGTCTGGGTGTTTGTGGTTCCTTCGTTGTTTCTGGTTTCCATAGCACAAGGGAAAACCTTAGTTTGGGACCAGGACAATGTATGTGATGTTGTCTCAATTAATTTATAAAAAAACTAGTGGCCCGCCCTCACTTCGCTTCGGGGCCGTAATTCAGAAACGAACCAATAGATGGCGCTGTGCTCAATTACATCGCGCAAGCGTTTCGCGTTTTCGGTTTACCAATAAGCCTTGTCGTTTTCTATTGAAGTTATCTCTTTATAAATAGTATAGAAGATAGATGGTGACCTGCCGGGCTAACATGCGCGCCACGAGATAATTTGTCGACACTCGTATTTTGTCGGCGCAAGTTGCGTCTCGCTCACCTGACTGAGCGATGAGCGGGATAGAAAGATGCGCTCTCGCGGAAGAGTGTCGACAAAATTTGGTCGCGGTGCGCATGTTAGGCCTACTGGAGTCTGGTCAATGTATGGGATGTTGTGTGAATTGATCTAATATTTATTAATGTGTATGTGTACCCTATTAACCGGGATGCAACCCTGAATGCTGTCTCCATATGGGGAGAAGCCAACTTGGTAGGGTTCAATCCCACCAAAACACAGGCTTGTCTTTTTTCGGCAAAACGGAGTCCGTTTCATCTGACTCCGACTTTCCGAGATGTTTCCGTGCCAGTGACAGACCATCTAGACCTTCTAGGCTTGAACCTGTCCTGCTAATCTCAATTTCGGGTCGCTATATTGAGTCCATAGCCAAAACTGCTGCAAAGAAACTAGGCGTTCTTTGGAAGGTGAGGCGATACTTCAACCCTGAACAGCTCTTAAGCTTATATCGAGCCCAGGTTCGCTCCTGTTTGGAGTACTGCTGTCACCTCTGGGATGGTTCTGCCCGGTATCAGTTGGACGCTCTGGACTCGATAGAGCGCCGTGCGAAGAGACTCATCGGTGATGACGAACTCTCTGAAGCTAGCCTACAGAGCCTCGACCACCGCAGACGGGTGGCAAGCCTCTCTGTCTTCTACCGGATTCATTTCGGGGAGTGTGCGGAGGTTCTGCATAATTTGATCCCCCCCAGCCCATTCCACCACCGGACGACAAGGCGCGGCGAGAGTTTTCATCCTTATGTGGTAGATTTGCCCCCTGCCCGTACGAAGCGATTCGCTTCCACATTTATCATACGGACAGCTAAGGAGTGGAACTCCCTGCCGAGGTCTGTTTTTCCCGACCACTATAACTTGGACATCTTTAAGGCAAGAGTGGACAGGCATCTTCTAGGCAAACGCGTGTCATCCTAGACCTCATCGTCACTTTCCATCAGGTGCGATTGTGGTCAAGCGTTGGCCTATAGTCTAATAAAAAAAATAAAAATAAATGATTGTTGAATGTAGCGGTACCTGTTGGCGCGGCCGCGGATGGCGCCGGCGGTGCGCTCCAGCGAGTCGGGGTCGCCCTCCTGCAGCGCCACCACGCACTTGTTCACGTCCTCCAGGATGTGGTTCTCTGCAACCACACAACACCTTCAACAACCACGCACCTATACTCTGATTCATAATCATGTTAACTGTGGGAGAGTCACGCTCACAGAAAACCGGCGTGAAGCAGCCCCTGTGCTGTGTTTCGCCGAGTGAGTGAGGGTACCGGATGCCCACCTGGGGGGAAGGGGATAAAAGGTTGGCAGCGCACTTGTAACTGGTGTTGCAGGTGCAGGTCTATGAGCGGCGGCATTGCTTACCATCAGGTGATCCGCCTGCTCGTCTGCTACCTATCACATAAAAAAAAATGGAAAGTAAACTGACAGATGTCAATGTGTCATCCCCATGCGTTATTACTCAATTTGACACATGCAAAATGCATAGAAATTTTTCATTGACATCAGTCAGTTTACTTTACATGATTATGAATCAGGGTATAGGTAAGTACAAGGAAGTCGCCTATAATGGTGATTTCATCCATAAATGTAACCATTACCTTCTAACGCCATCTGTCATACACACCAGGGAACTAACTAAAAACCGTTGGTTGATTTCTGTATTTACTAGCGCCATCTCTTATCACCCTATGGAACTAACTACTCAATTTAACCATCTTGTTCTCACCGCTGACAGCCAGGAAGTCGTCTATAGTGGTGATGTCGTCCACGGCCTCCGTGAGCAGCTTGACCCCGGCCTCCCAGGCGCGGGCGAAGGCCGAGGCGTTCTCCTGCGCGACGCGGGAGCGAGGCCGCGCCGCTAGCACTCGGGCTGCGTTTATCACCTGACGTACGAGAAATACATTCATACAACATCTCTGTAGAAACGTGACGTGAGATTTGGGCTTGGGGCAAATTAAATCCTTTAATTACAGCAACACGCTTTTATTCTTCTTCCACAATAGCACAATCTTATAACTATTTCTCTCGTCTTTTTTTAAACTTCTTCCCGTGCGCGCGTCTTTTCTCTTACTTCACCATTCGTCTTCTCCCTCTCTCACACCCATCATTCTCTCTCACTCACTCGTCTGCGTTTTTTTCCACTCTTAATATTCACATACTCGTCATTCATACACAAATCCTACATCTCATACATTGACCTGAACATCTAAAGTCAACAGCAAAGTAGTATTGCAGTCCTTCGACAGTAGTAGGTAATTGACGCCTAAATCACCAATCTGTTAAATTTATTATAAGTACTTTAGTTTTTTATTAACTTATTTTTTATTTTTAGTTGGTATTATTAAATAAATATTAAAATAAATCGAGACAACATCACATACATTGTCCTGGTCCCAAACTAAAGTTTTCCCTTGTGCTATGAAAACCAGAAACAACGAAGGAACCACAAACACCCATTATTATAATAAGTGTGTGTATACAGGATGTATCTGTGAACATTTGCATCCCTTTAACCACATGTTCTACCAACCATTTTGAACATTTGTTCTACGACTTTTCAAAATTCATCAACATTTTTTCGACTCCCCACACAAATGACCAAGTCACATGACCGACTTAATTTGTATGAATAGTTTAATTTTTTAAAGAAAATTTCAAAAAGTCATAGACCAAAATGTTGTTCAGAATGGTTGGTAGAAAACGTAGTCCAAGGTATGTAAATGTTCACAGATACACCCAGTATATAATAATTATAGTGGCCCGCCCTCACTTCGCTTCGGGACCGTAATTCAGAAATGAACCAATAGATGGCGCTGTGCTCAATTACATCGCGCAAGCGTTTCGTGTTTTCGGTTTACCTATAAGCCTTGTCGTTGTCTATAGAAGTTATCTCTTTATAAATAGTATAGATAGTGTGAGTACCTGCGGACATAGCGCCTCGATCTGTCCGGCGGCGTGGCGCACCATCTTCACGCCGTCCTCGTTGTTCGACATCGAACACACCAAGTTCGCCACCTAAACAATTAAAACAACAACGTTTTGTATCTTAGATCACCGGTAAAATATTGTGCGTGAACGGGGTCCGGTAATCCAAGAAAACGGCAAAGTCATAAAAAGACAATGGGCTATGGGAACAAATTTTTAGAATAGAATAGAAATAAATTTATTCAATGACACAAATATTACAATAGATAATTACATGATTCACATAAAAAATAAAAAATTGGTAAAAATAAAATCAAAAATCAAAAGCCAAAAATGTGTCACCGAAAAGGTTTGCACTCAGCATATGCCGAAGGGTAGGGTTTTAGGTATTATATTTATGAAAATTATTATTTTATTTAAAACGAAAACTGAACAATTTTTTAATAGCTTTTACTATTGTAACTAATTTGAATATTCTCGCAAACTAGCTTGTCGTTATTTTTTAATTAGTTTTTAAACATTTTGAAGTCTAAACGTATCTATGATGTCATAAATACGTTGAGTGTTCCCACATGCCTTTATCCCCAATTCACGGCAAAAAATTACGGAAGTAATAATCGTTTTGCAAAAACAATTAAAGAGATAATCAACTATTGGTATATTTACTTTAATTTGAGCTTAGTTTACGTAAAATACTCGGGCAAATCAGTGACATTAATCTATCACGTAATGTAGCTTATACAAAGTCTTTTGGATATATCAACGTATTAGAGGTCAAAGGAAGGTCAAAGCGATTTTATTAAAGATATTCAAGATCCAGAACATTACATTTTAAAAATAATGAAATATGGTTAGAAATTCAAATGTTTTTCGATTTGGGACCTGTTTAATTTTTATTCCCATAGCCCATTCAAGCATCGTTCTCTTATACTTTTTTACCATGCATCTACCGATTATCAATTCCACATGAATGAAATATTATAACTATGATATGTATAGTAAAATACTGTTATGTATAGTCGGGCAGTTCTATCACGCCCGATTTGACAATATATTTTTTTTGTTCAGTTTTGGATTTAAATAAAATAATAATTTTCATAAAATAAAAATATAATTTCAACCATCAAAAATACAAACTTTAATTTTTGTTGCTTGCCACACTGGCAAAAAATATATAACGTTTTCGAACGTATTTTTGGCGGTTGACAATAGTCAAAACTTTTTGAATTGGCTGTTCACTCTCGCACCTCCACGTATACACACCCCTTTCTCTCTCGTTTGCATTTTATCGCGAAAATCACAAATTGTGCCTGCCCATCGCCTGGCCGGAGTCTGCAGCACAACAAGGAGGAGTGTTCCACTGAAGGGTAAAAACTATAGGTAGTTGCAGCTGTACTAGGTTGGCGCTCTTTTAGTGTGAACCCATTTAGAAGCTCCCAGGACTCCAGGTAAGTACCTTGCTAGTGCTTAAGATAACGTCCACGGTCAAGCGGCATCAATTTGTTTGAAACCCCTTTCTTTTGTTGTCGAATTTCATACAGTCCACTTAATTTATACACATTTTTATTTTGCATATATCCTTGATAAGAGGAACACATTTAGCGAATCATAAAGAACTACTTTTAAATATAAAACCTTATTTCATAATGTCAAAGGCACCTAATTATCGAATTATTTGTCTTTTATTACTTAAAATAATTTGAGACTAAAAGAAAACGTAAAATTTCCACTCAGTATTACGCGTTTACAAAATTACGCCGTTTGACACGTTTTCAAAGTGACGTAACCGGTAATACTCACCGCATATTTTTTTAAATACTAGTTATTTATCACTTGAAGGTTTTAATATTTTATTTTGAAAATAAATTTCGCGTTTCGCTTCTTTTTTCTTTATACGAACTGCTAAGGAATGGAAGAACTTGCCGGCTTCTGAATACCAATCTATATAATATCTGGTAATAACCAGAGAGCTACAATTTGGGTGTCTTTAAGTCGAGAGTGAATAAGCTTCTTCTGGGAAATCACGCTTCATCTTAGACCTCATTGTCACTCTCCATCAGGTAAGATGAGGTGAAGTGCAAACCCAAAAAAAAATATTTTTGTATATGGGAAACTGCCCTTAGTGAAAATAACTGTTACTTATATGATTCGGCAATTTTACCGTTGTCCTTCACTAGTGCTTTCAGTCTGACATTTGTCAAATCGGGCATGATACAACGGTCCGACTATAGTATGAATTTATTACCTCGACCAGTTTGTTGGCGTGTTCGGTGAACACCAGCGCGTACTCCTCGACCTCCTTCTCGTTGCCGTTGCGCGCCGCCTCCATCAGCACCAGCAGCGGCACGTTGGTCTCCAGGAAACTGGACACCAACATTAAGTAAAGTCAAGTATCAGCCTATAAGAACGTGTAAAAAAATAGGCAATAACTAGCTTTTGCCCGTAGCTTCCCTCGCGCCCCCCACTTCCCTATAGTGTGGATACTTGACAATGTAAACATATACCATACAGGGTGTATCTGTGAACATTTACATCCCTTTAACCACGTATTCTACCAACCATACTAAACAACATTTGTTCTATGACTTTTGAAAATTCGCATAAAAATTTTTCATCTCTCCATACAAAGTTGGTCACGTGACTTGGTCATTTTGTATGGGGAGTCAATTTTTTTTTCGAAGCATTTGGAAAAGTTGTTGAACAAATGACACGTGGTTAAAGGGATATAAATTAGAAATAGAAATATTCTTTATTCAATTTAAGTCCTTACATTTATGAATGTCAAATATTATGTAAGCTACCGCTGATTTGGAAAGTTGATTTCTACCTGAGAAGAATCAGCAAGAAACTCAGTAGTTACTCTTTTCAAATCATAATCATTACAATTTTCATTCTATTAATAAGTAAATAAAAAAAAGAAAAAAAAATGTTCACAGATACACCCTGTATAACTGTTACCTATCGGAGACGTGGTCGACGACGGCCTTGCGCAGCTGGCGGCGCAGGTCTCTAGTCTTGCGGCACATGTGCTCGATGGCGCGCTCCAAGCCAACCGACTGCTCCGGCTTGCCCGCCTGGAATACGATATAATAATATAGAATACACATCCTAATTTTTTTTAAATCCTCTCTTTAGTTAACCTAATTTTTATACAATATTTATAACGTCTGGCGGAAGTAATGGCTAACTACGTCATTTTAGCAAGCCTAAATGGGGTATGGGAAAAAAACCAAACATGTCCTAAATCGAAAACCATTTCGAGGCATTTGTCTTTCATACCATATTTTATTGCTTTTAAAATTTAAAAGCATAAGATCAATGATATTTTCAATAAAATCGCGTTTGACCTTCATTTGACCCAAGGTCAGCAGAATTTTCAGTCATACTACACTAACAAGATAAAATAAATGCTACATTAGGCGACATCTACTGTGATTGACACTTAGTCTATCGGAAGAACCAACAGTTGGCGCTAGTTGTAATCCAATAAAACCTTACCAACCAGTTGACATTTATTTGAAAGGTGATATAAAATTGATTAGAGATACCTCTCTGTTTTTTGTTTTGCCGGAATGTTGTCTGACAGTGATGTAAAATTTCCCCGATTAAAAGGGATTTTGCCCACAAGTAACATTTTACATATAATTTATTTGCCACGATTTGGGGAAAAAAGCACGTGGTAACACTATTAATATGGTGTAGCGCACTTGTGACGTCACAAATACGCTTGATTTTAAAATGTTTAAAAATTAATTAAAACATAACTACTGCCTTGATTACAAAAATATTCAAATTGATTACTTGAAATAGTAAAAGGTATTGAAATAAAATATAAAAAAGATACCTTAAAATTAGTTCCCATACCCCATTCGACATACTCTCGGCGTCAAAAAAATCGCACATCTGCGTAGTTTTCATACTAACGCGCTCATATCACAGCTTCGTATATTAAAAAGTAAAACATTTTATTACAATATTTTTAAGGTAACATTACCAATATATGCTCGTCTTTTAATCCAACATTTTCATCATCCATGGAATTTACTTGATTCGTCCAAAAAAATTAAAAAGTAAATCAGTTTTTCAGCTCCATAGAACATTGTATGGGACTAGAACATTGATTTACTTTTTTATGTTTTTGGGAAAATTACGGCTAATATTCGTACTCACGTTAGTCATATACTCGTGGAGCAAATCTTGCAAGGCTTGACGCACCGCGTTGCACTCCGCCACTATGCGCTCGCGCCGCTCGTCCCTGGAACAATCAATTACTATTTATTTATACTATACTATTTATAAATAAGTAACTTCTAAAAACAACGACAAGGCTAATAGTTAAGGGGCTATACGAATGAAACTAGCACCGCCAACCTATTTACACTGATTGTGGCAATTATTGCTAAAAGTGGCCGTTTTTAGCAATAATTCACATTATTGTTACTTGACGCGTGTTATAAATATTGTATTGCATCTTGAAAAATCCAATTTACTAGGATCTAAGTCTGTAATGTTTTATTTTCGCTACAATCAATGTAAATAGATTGGCGGCGCTAGTTTCATTCGTATAACCCCTTAAACCAAAATCACGAAACACAAGCGCGATATAGTCTTTATTGGTTTAATTTGTAAGTACTGTCCCGAAGCGAAGTCAGGGCGGGCTACTATATAGTACTATTTATAAAATGATAAACTCTAGACATCGACAAACCGAAAAGACTAGTGTTTCTAGCGCGATGCAATCGACGCCCAGTGCCATCTATTGGTAGACAGTGGAGTAACTTTTCCGAAATAAAGTAAGGGCGGGCGACTAGTAAATAAATAGGCCAATTCACATGTCACATACTTGTGTTACAGATATCAGACAACAAAGAATCAGATAATGTTAGTGATCTAATTATTTTATTTTCCCTATCTTTCTATCTCTCGTTTTGTCTCTACCTCTCTCTTTCTTTCTCTCTATCTCTACTTATGTGATCTTTAATATTTTTTTCGTCAGTTCCATATATCTCACTTTTTCTCTATGTATATCTATTGGTATATCCCTCTCTCTTCTCCACTCTATATTATCTCTATCTCTCTGTTTCTGACTGTTCTTTCTGTGTCATTAACTGATTCTGTCTCTATCTTCCACTCTTTTCATCTGTCTCTCGCTCCCTTAGTCTCGCTAGTTTAATTTTCCTCCTTCATCTAATATAACTGTTATTTCTAATTGTATCTTAAACTACATTATCCTACTACTATTATAAAGGCGAAAGTTTGTATGGATGTTTGTTACTCTTTCACGTAAAAACTACTGAATGGATTTGAATAAAACTTTACCACAATATAGCTTATACATCAGAATAACACATAGGCTACAATTTATAAAAATATATTGTGTGGATTGTCCAAAATATGACGGTAAGTGTCAATAATTAACTCCACGCGTACGAAGTCGCGGGCGGCCGCTAGTCATAAATAAATTAATAAATAAATGCGCCAGACAATCACACCAATCAACCTTTTCTTGTGCGGGAATGTGTTAAAGACAGAGAAATAACAGTTAGAGAGAGAGAGAAAGAAATCCTCTCTCATTCTTTCCCTCTCTCTCTAACAATTATTTCTGTATCTTTAACTCATTCTGTCTCTAACTTCCACTCTGTCCTTCAGGGTCTTGCTCGCTTAGTCTCGCTAGTTTGATTTTCCTTCTTTATCTAATGTGACAGAAGACGGAGTTGGGGAAAATCAGGCGCTGTATTTTCGAATGAAATAATTGCACAAACAAACATTAAAATTAAAGGGTTGGCGCGGTGAGATATTTTCTTTAAAAGCCTTAGACCACCCGCACACCGCGCGAACCTTTTTAACAGACAACTAAGTAGGTATAAAATCTTCGCGTCGCTAACAGTGACTGTAATTTCTAATTGTATTTTAAACTACATTATAAATAAATTATATTGAATGAGGGTGTTTAAAAATCTGATAGATGGCGTTATGTTGACGTCAGGTCCAACTTGACGACATTGGTTGTTTCATAACATAACTTCATAATTTTGACATGATACGTCAAATGTAACCAATCTCGTTGTTGGACCTGACGTCAACGTAACGCCATGGTCATGCTCGCTCAAATGTTCCTGAGGTGGTGGCGCTATGTGGCGGGTCATTACATTCCCTCTGATATGGTTGAGTGAAATGATGGCTGACACATACGTCATACTTGGGTACAGGTGCCGCCTCTGGGAACTGGTCTGCTCCGATTTACCTCATTCTTAGCTATTTAAAAATTTTCTTCATCTTGAGTATTGGACTGTAGGAGGTGGTATGAGGGAAACATTGTAATAAACATTTTGGCGATTAAAAAGAGTAACTGGCGAGTTTCTTGCCGGATCTTCTCGTCAGAATCAACTTTCGATACCGGTGGTAGAATCGCATTATGTCTATTTATTTTTTAGTATATCTTATGTATCAAGATATATATTTAATTTTATTTAAATTATATACGTTATTTTTAAATAGTTTTAAAATTTTTCTTTATGTATGACGATTTGTAAGTGCTGTGTACAAGCCTATGCAAATAAAGAATATTTTTACTTTACTTTACTTACTTTACTTACTTAAATCTACCGGATTTAGCATTAGCAAAAAACATAATTGAATGTTACCTGGTGCAAGAGCTGTCGGCCATGAGGGCCGCGCCGGAGATGATGGACTCGAGCCTCTCCTCCAGCGACGGCCGCGTGCGCAGCTCGGAGTACGCCAGTGGCTCCATCACCATGCGCTCCTACACGACAAAATATATATCCTTTTTAGATTTTCGCGTTGCATTTTATCTATAAAGTATTTTTTTTTTAAATGGCCTGTATTGTGTTCATGACACATTTAATTTTGCCAATGTCAAGTGTAGTTTGATAAAGTGTAGTCAACAGTCGAAGTCAGTCGAAGTCACAGTCACTCAATAAAACGCCGGTGTTTAGCGTTTTAATGTCCTAAGGATTCTGTGGAGACTATTTTTAACAAAGCCGTAGGTTTTAAGACTCTATTAGGTCAAAGCAAATTGTTCACGTGACAAATCACTCGACACACAATAGCAGTGTTAAAAACGACACAATTCAATGATTCTTATATTAATACCACCCTGCGGCACTTCACTGCACAAAGTAACACCAAATTTGTACACTAAAAACCACTAGATACTAATTAAAATCTTTGGATTGCATCAGCCGATGCGGCTTGTTTCACAGTTACCCACAGAATCCATCTATAAAGTATTAAAACGGTAATTAACGTGATTTTGAAATATTGCATCTGTCAAGTTGAGTGATAATGTATGGGGATGACACACTGACATCTGTCAGTTTACTCTACACAATTAAAAATCAGAGTATATGTCGAGACATTTTCATTAAACTAGAGTCCGTAGTTCGACGGAGCAGTTTGACAGATAAGAGTGTTACCATGTGTAGGAAAAAAATTGTGATGAGGTTAATGGAAATATTTAACTATCGACAGAATAATCCGGTCTAAGTATAAAATCGTCGCTTATCTGACAACACCGCTCAAGTCATTTGAATCAACTTTACAGGAGAATAAATAAAAAAGAAACCTGCATAATTTTATTAATTTTAAGAGTTTTTGTACATAAATGTTGGAATTTATAGTCTGTTTCAATTATGATGTCCTTCTGGACATTTCGAAGACCGTAACTCTGCATGTTACGTGTACGTAACGCGCGAGATCTATAGATCAAATGAAATATTATATCTTTTTGTACTTGGTAGTAAATCGTCATGAGAAAACATACAATTATACAAAAATACCCTACAATTATAGTCTGTTTCAATACATTCAATTATGAAGTCCCTTTTTGTATTTGGTAGTTAATCGTCATTTGAAAATTATACAATAATCCAAAAACATCGTACAATTGATTCACAAGCAAAATTAACATATTGTTTTTGAATATAATGCTCAAAATAATGTAAACTTCAAAATAAAACAATAGTTATTTTTGCGCGATTGCGGTTACGTATAGTCTAAGATCCCGCTATACAACGACCTTCACCGAGATGCTTATTTGATGAGACGTATTTTTTATGTTATTAATATGCCAATAAATAATCCTATATGGGTTGCCTAACAAATTTCAGTCCAGAGTATTTTTTAATTAATAATTAAATTTTTTTTTTTTTAAACATTGCACCGGTGTGATTATTTAATAAATTTGATACCAATCGAAAGTTTGAAGCCCATAGAATATGCAAACGTTAGGTTGCCTATTTTTATCCGGTCACAACCACGGGTTGCCAGGTGTAAACAGGTAAATCCATACTAGCATTTTGCAACGTTCTGATTATTGAATCAATTTTAGATAAAATGAAAGATTATTTCATAAGGAACACGGTGGTATAGGGTTGCCTGCGAAAAATCAGTCCCGAATTACGGTTGTCGAATTTTAAATAATAAAATATCGCTGCGAGTGAATGTGTGTGAGAGAGAGGTCCCAGACCAACCATCCCATGCGGTAGAAAAGGACGCAGCGTAGCAGCTGTTTAAAGTCCGCCCATTTAAAGAAGGAGAGTGGCGCATGCTATTTGTGCTTGGAAATGAAAAGGATAGCGATAGACTCGTATATGCTATACATTATTTTGGAGTATTTAATTATTAATATAGAGAAATAGTTATTAATTTTTATTTTTTAATCATTAATCATTTATCTATGTTTATTGTTTATGTGACACTAAAGTATATACACATCTTTAGTAAAAAAGACAGAGTAATACATATATATTACTAATCTGGCAAATTTTATCTTTATTATTAGGAGCCGAAATAAAAAACAACAATTAAAGAATACTTCTGTTTATTGAAAAAAAAATTAAAATACAATTTTTTTTTAAATTACTCAGGTTCCGAGTCATCGGACATATAACTGTAATCTCCAACTTCTGAATCTTCTTCGTTATCACTGTCTGTTTCAATTTTTTCGACAATGTCTTCTATTTTTAAAGGTGTATGATCCCCAATGAATCCTACTGGTTTTAAATATTCATCTAAGAACCAACCGCAGTTTTCAGGCTGAAGTTTCACGCATATTGGATCCGTTGCATTAAGCCACATGGAATTTACGAAAATAGTTCGTAAAATTTTCTGAGTTAATGATATCCAGCATGGTGGTATGGAGTTGGAGTCGAAGCCTTTATTTTTTTTTAAAAAGTGCTCGCTGTCTTCTTTTGCAGAGTAATTCTTCAAAAAAATACTTTTATACTTTTTCAGCGACGTTTTTTGTCGTAGTTGGGTTTTAGGTTTTTTTACTTTTATTTTATTTGTACTATTTTGGTGTCCAAGTGCTAGTAATATATATATATATATATTCAAAATGTACAAGTCAAGCGCTTTCAAATGATACCAAACACGGCATATTTATCATAACTTTATTTTTTTACTCTGTATGTTTTGTCCACCTAAAGAGGGGAGTCAGGCAAGGAGATACAGTATCACCAAAGCTGTTTACCCTCGCTTTAGAATGCATATTCCAACAGGTACAGTGGAGGGAAAAAGGATTAATGATTGATGGAGAGAGACTTAATAATCTTAGGTTTGCTGACGACCTGGTCCTGGTGTCGGAGAACATCGACGAAATGACGACTATGCTGAAGGATTTAAAGGTGGCATCTGAAAATACTGGCCTTAAAATGAACATGGAAAAACTAAAATAATGACCAATATCCCTGAGGCCTCAAGCTACCAGTTTCCAGTGGAGAGAGTGACAGAATACATATATCTGGGACACAAGGTTACACTTGGCGCTGAGAACCAAGCAGCGGAAGTGGAGCGACGTATCGCGCAGGCGTGGGGTGCATTCGGTGCCAACAGACAAATACTGTGTGGAAAAATACCCCTACATCTCAGAGCCAAAGTCTTCGAGCAGTGTGTCATGCCAGTGTTCACCTACGGGACGGAAACCATGACTCTCACACAGAAGTCCGCCGAGAAGTTCAGAGTCGCACAGAGGGGCATGGAGAGAGCAATGCTCGGGATCACCCTTCGCGATCGGAAACGCAACGATTGGATCCGGCGTAAGACCAAAATAAAGACGTCGTAGCCGTCATAGCAAAGAAGAAGTGGACATGGGCGGGACACATTGCGAGGATGGACGAAAGCCGATGGACAAGGCGGATCCTCGAGTGGAGACCCAGAGCAGACACCAGAGGGCGCGGCAGACCACCGCAGCGCTGGGTGGATGACATCCGACGACTCGGTGGTCGTGACTGGATGAGTCAGGCACGGGATCGCCAGGAGTGGAAGAAGAGGGAGGAGGCCTACATCCAAGAATGGATCCACAATAGGCAACCATGATGATGATGATGATGATGATGATGATGTTTTGTCCGCTAGAGGGCGCCACATTAGATTTTGTGAAACTTCATATAGCCTATAACCAGCGGACGATCAAGACGCTTATAATGATATGTCATTTGTTCGAATTCTGATAAGTAGTTAAGAAGTTACGTGGAAACAGATGAAAATACATACATACATACATACATACATAGCCTGTCGAAATCATAACCCTCCTTTTGCTTTGCCGTAGTCGGGTAAAAACCATAAGTGAGTTTTACTACCAATTACTTCAACATGACAAAAATATAGAAAATGTATTAGCTTAGATAATTTTTAAGATTCAATTATTATGTACTTACTGTATATTCAGCGATAAATTTAAGAAATTCTTCGTTATATTTTTTATTCAAAACAGTCACTTTTTTGTAGCACGTGGTATGATAACCTACAAATTGGAGTGACGCACTGGGTAGCTCAATAAAACTGTATTTAATTTTTTTTTTCTTACGAAAAGCTAACTTTAATGCACAGTTTTCAAAAGTTTCATCATCAAAATCAATTATTCCGTCATCCGAATCACATAAAAAACACTTTTTGGCCATTTTTTCCAACAATAAATAGCAGCACGTTTTTTTCACTTGTATCTATAGCGACAAACTACTCCAAAATAATGTATAGCATATACGAGTCTATCGCTATCCTTTTCATTTCCAAGCACAAATTGCATGCGCACTCTCCTTCTTTAAATGGGCGGCTTTAAACAGCTGCTACGCTGCGTCCTTTTCTACCGCATGGGATGGTTGGTCTGGGACCTCTCTCTCACACACATTCACTTGCAGCGATATTTTATTATTTAAAATTCGACAACCGTAATTCGGGACTGATTTTTCGCAGGCAACCCTATACCACCGTGTTCCTTATGAAATAATCTTTCATTTTATCTAAAATTGATTCAATAATCAGAACGTTGCAAAATGCTTGTATGGATTACCTGTTTACACCTGGCAACCCGTGGTTGTGACCGGATAAAAATAGGCAACCTAACGTTTGCATATTCTATGGGCTTCAAACTTTCGATTGGTATCAAATTTATTAAATAATCACACCGGTGCAATGTTTAAAAAAAAATTTTTTTTTAATTATTAATTACAAATACTCTGGACTGAAATTTGTTAGGCAACCCATATAGGATATATTTATTGGCATATTTAATAACATAAAAAATACGTCTCATCAAATAAGCATCTCGGTGAAGGTCGTTGTATAGCGGGATCCTATACTAGTACTATGGTTTGTGATTGACTTTTGAACATAGTGACGCACCTTAAGTATTCGGCATGTTCCAGAGATACAAAATTCTTTATTTGCCGATTTAAAAAAATCGTGTTCATTAATCATTATCTGCCATTTTGAGTGTCACTTCAATCACTACGAAGAGAGTGCAGAAAAACCTACGACTAAGTCTGCAGCATGAAACAATAGCGATGACCTTGAGTGCGCAGAAACCAATTTTAGTAGAAATTCATCTGTTGTACAAGTGCGCAAACTAACGGTCATCGCTACTGTTAGATGCCGCGGACTATACAATAAGACGTACGTGTTTTTCGTAAGTTAGTTTGTTGTTTTGTTGTTGAGTGTCGCTTATTGTTTTGTTTGTAATGCCAAATAAAGTCTGAAAGTGTACTTTCGACAATCTCTAAAAAACCTTAGTTGTTGAAAGTTACTTCGATTAAAATTGGTTACAAATCGATAATCGATGCCGCTGAATATCGATTTCTAAGAGTACTTCCCTAGTACTGAACTTTTGACATCTTTCCAAAAGGACATCATAATTGAAATAGACTATAAGCCCTGATTGGTGGAATAACGCTAGATCAACATTGTAGTTTTATGCAAGAAAAAAACTTTATTCATTGATGTTCCAAAGGTGAATACCGCCAAAAAATCGACTTGGACGGTTTTATTAGATAAACGACGAAATTAAAATTAACTGTTATATAATAATCTATAAAAACACTTACGTCGAAGTCGTCGAGAGCTTGAGCCAGTTCCCCGGGTCCCTCCACAGGGGGCCGGTTGCCACCTGCCGGAGAAACACAACAATTTTATTATTACACCTTAAATTAACAGAGCTGACATTTATCAGCGCTTCAACAAACGAAAATTAATAGAGCTTTAACTATTGTTACATAAATAAATAATAAGTATTTAAGTAGGAACCAAAAACCGTTCACAAGGCATAAAACAATTATTTTTCCATTGTGTCTGCTGTCCTGGGCCTCACAACAACTTTATTGAAAAATCATAAGAACATAAAATACTTATTATAATCTACTAATTAAATGAAGGACTGATTTTTCAATGCATGGATTTAACAGGTTATTCGTCAGATAATGTTTAATACTTCCCAATTGGAAAGTAGTTGTCATTCGTATCTCTCTTGCTTTAAAATTGACATTTATTTTGGTTGGTTATTAATTTAACTGACTGAAAACCACTATCTGAAGATTGAAAATACAGCCATAAGTGATAAAATTTAAGTTTGTTGCCTGAACTAGGAAAACCCTGTAATTCCAGCAAACAAAAAGAGAAAGCTTAGGGCTATTGAATTCAACTTAAAATTTTGTGTCCCATCTTCAACGTGGTGTTCCACAGGGCATCAACTTGGGTCCTTTACTATTATTGCTTGTTCGAATCATCATTCGGTATGGCCAGACCCTACTCTAAGCGACAACATAACTAACTATGGTGTCCTTCAGGGCTCAAACTTGAGTCCACTTCCTATTAAAGGGTGTTCCACAGGGTATCAACTCGGGGCCACTTCTTATATTAAAAGGTGTTCTACAGGGTATCAACTTGGGTACACTTCTTATTGAACGGTGTTTCACAGGGTATCAACTTGGGTCCATTATTCAATGAATGGTGTTCCACAGGGTATCAACTTGGGTCCTCTACTACTATTGCTCGTTTGACTCACCATTGTAGCTTAGCTACCTATGGTGTCCTTCAGGGCTCAAACTTGGGTCCACTACCTATTAAAAGGTGTTCCACAGGGTATCAACTTGGGTCCGCTATCTATTAAAGGTGTTCCACAGGGTATCAACTTGGGTCCACTACTTATTGAACGGTGTTCCACAGGGTATCAACTTGGGTCCACTATCTATTAAAGGTGTTCCACAGGGTATCAACTTAGGTCCACTTTTACAAAACGGTGTTCCACAAGGCACTAACTTGGGTCCACTATTCAATTAATGGTGTGCCACAGGGTATCAACTTGGGTCCATTTCTTATTTAACGGTGTTCCACAGGGTATCAACTTGGGTCCACTACTTATTGAACGGTGTTCCACAGGGTATCAACTTGGGTCCACTACTTATTATACGGTGTTCCACAGGGTATCACTTGGGTCCACTACTTATTGAACGGTGTTCCACAGGGTATCAACTTGGGTCCACTACTTATTGAACGGTGTTCCACAGGGTATCAACTTGGGTCCACTACTTATTGAACGGTGTTCCACAGGGTATCAACTTGGGTCCACTATCTATTAAAGGTGTTCCACAGGGTATCAACTTAGGTCCACTTTTACAAAACGGTGTTCCACAAGGCACTAACTTGGGTCCACTTCCTATTAAAAGGTGTTCCACAGGGTATCAACTTGGGTCCACTACTTATTGAACGGTGTTCCACAGGGTATCAACTTGGGTCCACTACTTATTGAACGGTGTTCCACAGGGTATCAACTTGGGTCCACTACTTATTGACGGTGTTCCACAGGGTATCAACTTGGGTCCACTACTTATTGAACGGTGTTCCACAGGGTATCAACTTGGGTCCACTACTTATTGAACGGTGTTCCACAGGGTATCAACTTGGGTCCACTACTTATTGAACGGTGTTCCACAGGGTATCAACTTGGGTCCACTATCTATTAAAGGTGTTCCACAGGGTATCAACTTAGGTCCACTTTTACAAAACGGTGTTCCACAAGGCACTAACTTGGGTCCACTATTCAATTAATGGTGTGCCACAGGGTATCAACTTGGGTCCATTTCTTATTTAACGGTGTTCCACAGGGTATCAACTTGGGTCCACTACTTATTGAACGGTGTTCCACAGGGTATCAACTTGGGTCCACTACTTATTATACGGTGTTCCACAGGGTATCAACTTGGGTCCACTACTTATTGAACGGTGTTCCACAGGGTATCAACTTGGGTCCACTACTTATTGAACGGTGTTCCACAGGGTATCAACTTGGGTCCACTACTTATTGAACGGTGTTCCACAGGGTATCAACTTGGGTCCACTATCTATTAAAGGTGTTCCACAGGGTATCAACTTAGGTCCACTTTTACAAAACGGTGTTCCACAAGGCACTAACTTGGGTCCACTTCCTATTAAAAGGTGTTCCACAGGGTATCAACTTGGGTCCACTTCTTATTGAACGGTGTTTCACAGGGTATCAACTTGGGTCTATTATTCAATGAATGGTGTTCCACAGGGTATCAACTTGGGTCCACTATCTATTAAAGGTGTTCCACAGGGTATCAACTTGGGTCCACTACTTATTGAACGGTGTTCCACAGGGTATCAACTTGGGTCCACTATCTATTAAAGGTGTTCCACAGGGTATACAGGGTAACTTAGGTCCACATTTAAAAGTACGGTGTTCCACAAGGCACTAACTTGGGTCCATTATTCAATTAATGGTGTGCCACAGGGTATCAGCTTGGGTCCTCTACTATTTGCTTGACTCACCATTGGGCGGCGTGGGCCTGCCCTGGGCCACAGCGGAGATGGTATCCACGGCGGAACAGACGGCGCGCAGCACGTAGTCGCGGTTGGCCTTCGCCGCCGCCAATTCTGGATGGCGGACGTACACCTAACAACAAATTAACATACTTAGATCTAACATACTTAAAACAGCGTCTTTTTTTAAATGTAATAGATGGCAGACGAGTAGACGGATCACCTGATGGTAAGCGATTGCCACCGCCCATAGACACCTGACACACCTTCCTGCCAACCGTTAACACCCTTTCCCTCCAATTGGGCCTCCGGTACTCTCACACACTCGATGTTTATCTTTTGTAGGGGTATTCCACAGGGTATCGACTTGAGTCCACTTTAGTACGGTGTACCACAGGGTATTAACTTGGGTCCACTTTTACCAAAGTACGGTGTACCACAGGGTAACAACTTGGGTTCACTTTTCAAAGTACGGTGTACCACCGGGTATCAACTTGGGTCCTCTACTATTATTGCTTGTTTGACTTACCATTGAAAAGCGTGGGTGTACCACAGGGTATAAACCAGGGTCCACTTCTTAGTAAACGGTGGGTGTACCACAGGGTATTAATTTGGGACCACTTTTCAAGGTGTTCCACAGGGTATTAACTTGGGTCCACTTTTCATGGTGTACCACAGGGTAATAACTTGGGTCTACTTTTCAAAGTACGGTGTACCACAGGGTATCAACTTGGGACCTTCACTATAAATGGTTGTTTGACTCACCATTGAAAAGCGTGGGTGTACCACAGGGTACCAACTTGGGTATTATTACTTGTTAGACTCACCTTGGAGGCAGTAAGCAGCATAGTCGAATGCTTCTTCAGCACGGCCCTGGCGGCCGCCAGTTCGTCCTTGACCTGGGGCTCCTTGAGCTCTCGCTGCCGCTTGGCCGCCTGCGCCGCCAGCTCGTTGGCGGAGCGGCCGAACTGCCGCGCCACCTCCACCAGCTCGGACTGGGAGGAGGCTGACTTCAGCTTGTCTAGGTCGTTCTCCACCTGGACAATAGATATAACGTTTATTGGCCAAAGAAATAACAAAATAATTACAGCATACTTTCTAGCAAATTATGGGGTCAAGTGACATTTTGGAAATCAAGTGACATTTTTTTTGTGATAGGTAGCAGGAGAACAGGCGGATCACCTGATGGTAAGCAATTGCCGCCGCCCAAGGACACGTGCAACACCAGTGGAGTTACAAATGCGCTGCCAACCTTTTATCACCTTCCCCCCCGAGTGGGCCTCCGGTACCCTCACTCACTCGGCGAAACACAGCACAGGAGCTGCTTCACGCCGGTTTTCTGTGAGGGCAGGTGGTATCACTCCGGTCGAGCCGGCCCATTTATGCCGAAGCGTGGCTCTCCCACAGTTTGGGACAAAAGACACTATGGGGGTCAAATGACAATGGGTAAATTGTCACTTTGCTGTCAAATGACATTATTGGGGTCAATTGACACAGAGTAAATTGAGACTATGCGATCAATTGCCTTATTTTGGGCTCAAATGACACATTATGGGATCAGATGACACTTTGTATGGATCACAATCATGACATATGGCTATGACATCAACAGGTCTATATTAAGACACTGATATGGTATCTTACCTCCTCACTGCCTGTCCTGTCCTCGTCTTCCATTACACCTTTCTACCTGTTATTGACACTTGTTAAGTACAAGCACTCACCGTCCTGAGCCTGGCCAGCTGCAGATGCATGTCCACCAGGTCCGCCAGTATGAGACACTGTGGTCTCAATGACACTGTGGCGTCAAGTGACACTTAAGGAGTCAAATGACACTTTGGGAGTCAAATGACACTTTGGGAGTCAAATGACACTTTAGGAGTCAAATGACACTTTGGGAGTCAAATGACATTTAGGGAGTCAAGAGACTATGTGACGTTAAGTGACACTTTTGGAGTCGAGTGACACTTTAGAAGTCAAGTGACACTTTAGGAGTCAATATACACTTTGGGGGCAAGTGACACTTAAGGAGTCAAATGACACTTTGGGAGTCAAATGACACTTTGGGGGCAAGAGACACTTTAGGAGTCAATAGACACTTTGGGGCAAGTGACACTTTGGGAGTCAAATGACACTTTGGGGGCAAGAGACACTTTAGGAGTCAATAGACACTTTGGGGCAAGTGACACTTTGGGAGTCAAATGACACTTTAGGAGTCAAATGACACTTTGGGGGCAAGAGACACTTTAGGAGTCAATAGACACTTTGGGAGTAAAATAACACTTTGGTGGCAAGTGACACTTTGGGAGTCAAATGACACTTTGGGGGGCAAGAGACACTTTAGGAGTCAATAGACACTTTGGGGCAAGTGACACTTTGGGAGTCAAATGACACTTTAGGAGTCAAATGACACTTTGGGGGGCAAGAGACACTTTAGGAGTCAATAGACACTTTGGGGCAAGTGACACTTTGGAAGTCAAATGACACTTTGGGGGCAAGAGACCTTTAGGAGTCAATAGACACTTTGGGGCAAGTGACACTTTGGGAGTCAAATGACACTTTAGGAGTCAAATGACACTTTGGGGGCAAGTGACACTTTGCTGGCAAATAGCATTATGGGGTCAAATGTCATACTGAGCGTGGCCTGAAGCAATAAGACACTTACCTGGCCCTCGATGCTGCCGCAAGCTTATTAAAACACCGATAGGGTGGCTTATTAAGACACCATGTCCTACACCTGAACTGCCTGTCTGAATTTCACTCGTCACTCACCGTCCTCAGCCTGGCCACCAGCAGATGCACGTCCACCAGGGCAAGTGACACTAGGAGTCAAATGACCCTTTGGGGGGCAAGTGACACTTTGGGAGTCAAGTGACACTTTATAGGGATCAAATGACATATTGTGCGTGGCCCGAAGCTATACTTATACATAGACACTTACCTATCCCTTAATGCTGACGCAAGCTTATTAAAACACTGATGAGGTACAGCTCGCGGCACGAAAGTATGGCGATGACCGTTATTTTGCGCACTTGTAAAAAAGATTCTCTATGAAAATTGGTTTCTGCGTACTCAAGGTCATAACCGCTGTTTCGTGCCGTAGACTATAGCTTCCCTCACATACTCCGGTTATCCTATCATTGCTAGTAAGACACTATCGGCCGGTTTCTGAATTGAGAATTTGAAGTTAAAGCACTATTTGAGTACGAATTTTGACGTTTGAAGTATGGAACAACTGTCAAAGTTTGTACTTAAGTAGTGCTTAACTTCAAATTCTCAATTTAGAAACCGGCCGTTCATCTTACACCTGAACTGCCTGTCTGAATTTCACTCGTCACTCACCGTCCTCAACCTGGCCAGCAGCAGATGCACGTCCACCAGGTCAGCTAATATAAGCAGGCTGGTCACGGCGGACAGCAGCGCGCGCGCCGCGCGCACCATGCCGGAGCGCGCGGCCGACGCGCACGGCTGCTCCGAGAACTCGCGCGCCGCCACGCTCATGGCCGCTCCTACAGAGTATACAACTTGATATAGACGGGACTACACGCCAGGTTATCAATTTCGACCCACCAAGTCGAGCAAAAAAAAAAGTAAGAAAACTAAAACCCAACTACGACAAAAAACGACGCTGAAAAAGTATAAAACAAGCCTTCGTTGTCAATTTACAATAATTCGTACATAAAGGCGTAGTCACACGTTGTCAAAGTGCTACGGTAGGTAGGTAGGTATTATGAACGTGTGACTACGCCTTTATGTACGAATTATTGTAAATTGACAACGAAGGCTTGTTTTAATCCTTTTTGAGCGTCGTTTTTGTCGTAGTTGAGTTTTAGTTTTCTTACTTTTTTTTATTTGTACTATTTGGTGTCCAAGTGCTAGTAATATATATATATTCAAAATGTACAATTCAAGCGCTTTCAAATGATACCAAACACGGCATATTTATCATAACTTTATTTTTTTACTCTGTATGTTTTGTCCGCTAGAGGGCGCCACATTCGATTTTGTCAAATTCCATATAGCCTATAACCAGCGGACAGTTAAGACGCTTATAATGATATGCCATTTGTCAAATTCTGATAAGTAGTTTAGAAGTTACGTGGAAACAGATGAACATACATACATACATACATATCCTGTCAAAATCATAACCCTCCTTTTGCTTTGCCGTAGTCGGGTAAAAAAGCGGCACGGCCGTACCATCGTTTTCTCGAAGCAATTCAGGCCATTTTCGACCCCCTGTAACTTCACTGACTGACTCACTGACTCACCGATCATCAAAATTCTAAGGCACTTCTAGCAGACCTAGACCCTTCAAATTTGGAATATAAGTAGTGTTTGGTGTATGAATCAAGGAAAAACTAAATTATTTTTAAATTTTGATCCAGTTTGCTCGATATATGAACTTCAAAATAACTTTGTAATCTATCTTCTATACTATTTCTAAAGAGATAACTTCAATAGACAACGACAAGGCTTATAGGTAAACCGAAAACACGAAACGCTTGCGCGATGTTATTGGACACAGCGCCATCTATTAGTTCAATTCTGAATTACGGTCCCGAGGCGAAGTGAGGGCGGGCCACTAGTGCCTTTTAAAAGGCTTTTGGGTCGACGATTTTAAATGTACGACGATGTGATAATGTGATAAGAAAATTTGATCTTCTATTGTGTCTGCTGTCTGGGCCTTACGACGTTAAAGTAGGGGGATATAAGTTGCCATCCCACTCACCAGCCTTCCTCACTTCCTCGACAGCAGCCAGCATCTCCTGGGTGATCTCCGGGTTCTCGTAGGCGATGGTCTGCCCGCGCTCGATGAAGATCTCCGTGGCTCGCTCCACCGTCGCTACGAGAGCGCTGGCGCCTTCGACTTCCGCTGGAAAGTTAAGTAAGCTATCAGCCTATATATGTATAAATAAATCAAGATTTAGGCAAGAGTGTACCGGCATCTTAAAACGCTACCATACCTCATTGTCATTTTCCATCAGGTGCGATTGTAGTCAAGCGTTGGCCTATCCTACTACTATTATAAAGGCGAAAGTTTGTAAGGATGTATGGATGTATGGATGTTTGTTACTCTTTCACGTACAAACTACTGAATGGATTTGAATGAAACTTTACCACAATATAACTTATACATCAAATAAACACATAGGCTACAATTTATAAAAATATTTGTGTGGATTGTCCAAATATACGCTAAGTCAATAATTAACTCCACGCGTACGAAGTCGCGGGCGGCCGCTAGTATTTAATATAAAAAACTATATGGAGTGACGAATGCGAATAGCCGGGCAAAAGTTAGTAAAGAATATTTGCGCGGGCCGGTGGTGATCCAAATATGAGGTTGACAGGCACAAAAAAACAAACAAAGTTCCTATTGAGTCTATAAATCTTTACCCTGAAGGCCTGCTGAGATGCCGTTTCACTCCCCGCCTAAAAACCAGTATTGTAAGGAGGGAAAAACATGAACTGGAAGGTCATTCCATGTACTATGGTTGCTCGTGGCTGTGAATGAGAAGCTAAACCACTTGGTGCGCGAAAATCACGCCACTGTCTACGGTCCCCAGCCAGCCTCATGGATCAGGCTGGCCCATCCTAATGGCGTGATAGAGTAGAAGGCCTATACTCAGCAGTAAGTTTTTTTTAGGTCCGCTATTTTCTGTATACTCACGTCTCTTCTTCTTCGCAGCCTTATCCTTGCTGTTGACCAGCGTGGTCACCTGCAGCACGAGCGGCTCCAGCGTCCGCTCCACCGAGGTGGTGCGGATCTCCAGGTTCTTCGGGTCCCATTTGAGGGTCAACGTGCCAGTCGTACCGTAGGGGTCTGACATTGTTGCGGTCTGGAATTGTTAAATGATGGAAAATTGTATTTGTTTCTTCTGTTTCAAACTGTATTTGCTTCTGTTGAAAATTGTATTTGTTTGGTGAGCATATATGAGTGTTAGGTGTTTTTTTTTCAATATAGGTGGCAGACGAGCAGTTGGTTCACTTGTTGGTAAGCAATGGCCGCCACCCATAGACACCTGCAATAACAGCAGAGTCACAATTGTGCTGACGTTAACGCCGTGTCCTTCTGTGAGACTGTGGTATCACTCCGGTCGAGCCGGCGCATTCATGCCGAAGCGTGTCTCTCCCACAGTGTCTGAGTATACTTAATCTAAAATGTATTTAAGTAGGTATTTGTAACACCTACCATCAGAAAATCGTGACTCCAGTATTCCAGCTACTTAATATGGAAATGGGTTAATGCTTGAGATGTTATACAAATTTATTTTTAAAAAACCTATACAAAATGTACAGGTCAATGCCCCCAGAGCCCTGAATGCATTGGAGAGGACTTGCAACAATCATGTCTTCAAGAAATTCAAAAAGTGATAACTGGGTGTATCATGTAAGGTGGACAGAGAGATATCACCCTCTCGCTTTTGGCTCTGTAACATGGCGATGCGCGGTGTGCGAATATTCCGTGAATTTAATGAATAGACGCGTTTTATTTGTAATATATTTTAGTGGCAACGAGGATGGGATCCGAACCCACGCGTGCATAGCACATTGGATTGGATGGTAATAGTAGCAATGCTTTCTATATTATAGTAGGTACTGTTTTAGCTGATTATTTAGGTCCAAAGACCTTCACTTCTCATGAGATATTTACATTTCACTTAAATTGAGATACAAAGAGTTATCAAAACATAATTAAACCTAGAAATCATGCACTAGTACTATAATCCATCCACGGCATCCAACAATGGCGATGTTAGTTTGCGAACTTGTAAAAAAAGAAGACTTTCTACTAAAAATTAATTTCTGCGCACTCAAGGTCATTGTTATTGTTACATACCGCAGACTATTAGCTGTGCTAACTCCTGCTATGTATGATTTTAACTGATTTTTAAAGTTGCCGAAGCATACACAGGCCTTCAAATCATTTGGCAAACTATTGAAAAGCTCTGCCTCAAATAGTATTGTCCTCTTGCCATAGTTAGTCCGTAATGTGTTTGTTTTAGGTTTAATTTAGACAAAACATTCACACAATGTAGCATTGTGAATGTAAATTAAGGTAGGTAATTTGAAATTGATGTTATGGCTTATAAATAAGTAAAATATAGATAAAACCCTTGTATTCATCAGAAACCACTTATAAATCTTATTTACCTAACTTTATCAATTACTTTTGAATAGAAAATTATGAAAGGAATGTAGGTATGAGGTACTTACAGATAGTGACTCATTCATGCAACATTGTTTCCATAGAAAATTAACAGTTAAGATTATTTAGATAGATCTCATGGGAAAATATAAACTTATTTCGAGAAAATCAATGCACACACGCCTGAAATTCATGAATAAATAAACAAATTTAACGGTGAAAGGAATATTATTAATTGGCCAAATTAAATAGTAACCCATTTGTTTATAGTTACTAACAATATGGGTACCACTCCTTTTGCCAAGGTTATACTCCAAAACAATACGAGTGCCAGTTTACCTGAATTTTTGACCGATTTCGGCGGAAATTTTCTTGAATTATCTTATTTTTAGGGATACACTAGTTCACTACACACACAAATTAACTCATTCAATCACACAATTCGCGATGGAAGAAGGCGAAAATTACGAAATAAGCGATAAAAACGTACAAGGCGTGTCAAAAAACACTACGCGAACACAGACTAAAAAAATATATATTTGATTGATTTGACGTTTACAGCGATTTATAATCGATAATCGAATAACAAAATTGAAACATTCAATTGAATTTTTATGTAACCTACGGCCTCATGTGAGTGATAGAAAACTGCAATTAATTTTATGCTGTCATGCGATCCCATCCATGGGAATTGCAACGGTAAATCACATAATGCAAGCCTGGGAAAGCTGGGGAATGTCGGAAGCAGGGTTAAGTAGCTGCCGGAAGACTACCA